>QEPC01010034.1:4132891-4153714 GCA_003113815.1 Sphenodon punctatus | reverse complement strand
CCCCCCCCCCCCCCCAATGCTGAATGTATTTTTAAGGAGAAGGTGGAGTGTAGTGAAGGGACAGCCAGAAAGGTTATACCTAGAGGGGACTGAAGAGAGAGATCTTAGCCAGAACGGGAAATAAAAGCATAGTAGTGAGGGGAGAAGTCACCTCTCGAGCAGAAGACAACTTGTTTACAGTGGGAACAACTTAGTCCCGGTAGGTTATGCCTACACATTGGCAGAGGGCGTGTGCGCATCTTATAGTTCACGGGTGAGAAATCTTTTCACTGCCATGAGCTGCACTAGACAAGGCCAAAAAACATGGTGCAGCGGCCAGTGGGGCAGGGAGGCAGATGTGCTGGAGCAGCAGAGGTAGGAGAGTTGGTTTTCTGGGGCAGCCCTGCTGAACCATTCTTCCCTGCCCCAGCACTCTGATGGGACCTGATTCTGCATATCCTGGCCTCCAAGGATGTAGCTGGCCTAGGGATGGACACACAGTGTAGCTGCACCAGGGCCCACAGGTCTGGGATCCACCCAGCCCCTGGTGCAGTTGTATCCCCTGCCACTGAGGGAGGGGATGGGAGGACCAACTTTCCATCTTCTGCACCATTCTAACTTAGCTACATCCCTGCTGGCCTCCGTGATCCACTGGGCCCTGCCATGGTATGGTCTACTCACCACGTACCGTGGCACACGCCTCCCTCCCCACTCTAGTTATAGAGTGCTTCACAAGCCAGGGGAAAGGGGGTGGGCCGGATGTGATGCACTTCTTGTAGTGAGTGTGTACACGTGTGTGTGTATGTGTGTGAGAGAGAGAGAGAGAGAGCGAGAGAGCATGCATAGTTCTAGAGTACTTTCTGGATTTAGTGTAGTGTAGAAGATGAAGGTATTGTTTCTTTCAATAATTGGCCAGACCCCTAGCAGTGCAAGGTCAAGCGTTGGACCCCCGTCCACAAACCACAGGAGTATGTGGTTTGTGGATGGCGGCCTCTGTGCGTGCTGTCGCGTTAATGCTTTTGCTCTCTTAGTTATGTGTTAGAAGCGTGATGATACGGCAGGAAGCTCCAGAAGGCAAGATAGGCCAACAGGACCCTCTTCACTGCTCTCTCCTTCTTTACATCCTTTCTAGCTCACCAGAAGTACAGTATGTAACTCGCGTGCCCACCCAGGCATGATAGGTGCCCCGTTCAACGCATGGACTATACCACGCCATCAAGCTATCTCATCTTTCTGTTGGGCCTTTTTCTGTCCTTTTGTTACCTGTTCCCTTCCCCCCTGCGCTTGTTCTCTGGTTGGTTTTATTAACATTGTGTTGTAAATGGTCACTCTGTGAGCTTTCTGTTAGGCCATGTGATGTGCCCAAGTGAGGGAAGCAGGCGGAGGTGGCGGGGAGGGTGAATGGGTGGGGGACAATGCATTTTCTTATTGGGCTTATGACCATGCTGAGAAACTACTGTTTGTCCATAAACCCCTGGGCATTCAACTGTCATCAAGTCTTGAACGTTCAAGCCAATGTCTTGTGTGTGGTTATAGGGCACAGGTACCATGTCATGTCTCTTTCCTTGCATGGTGACAACAACCCAACCTTGACTTGAGTAAGGGAATGTCCATGGTAATTCATTGGCTCTTTTAGGTGCTTGGTTAATTGCACCTATAACTCCTAAAATCATTAACTTAACCTTGGACTGGCATACAGAAATAGATCGTGGGGTAGTGTAATTACATAAATAACCCATCTGTTCTGTTGGCCATCCATTACAATGGGACGGACTGATCGATATTGTTGGGTCAAATTCTGTAATCTGATATCCTCCAAAACTCTCACTGAAGGGAGAATGGAAAAGTAAACGAGGATGGGCAAAGTAAATGAGGATGAAGGGGTTGGCCACCTCTTACTGATCAGCCCCTTGGTCTCATGTAAGTGCTGTAAAGTGTGTGTCCTGACAGCTATGCCCTATAATATGTCACCTATATATGTCTCTCTGTATCGATAAGTCAAGATTTTCCAACCAGGGAAGCTTAAGGTCCACTTACGATCTCAGTCTATATGTGGATCTGCTTGCACACTTTTTGTCTCCTGTAAAAGAGTTGTTTGGTGTTCTCTTTTTTTGTATACACCTTTCTCCAGATGTTTAGAGCAGCTGTCGTTCAGGCAGCCCAATTCCTGCTGGCCCCAGCACCACTGTGGTTGATTTACCCCCTTTTTGGCAAAGTCCTCAAGACCTGGATGGGACTTGGAGACTCATTTTGGATTCACTTTCCCCTACTCCTAAATGGGGCACATGGCTAGGGTAGCAGGGGATGGTTTACATTGTAGATGACTGCCATGTACAAGTATCTCCCATTTTCCTCACTATTCTTAAGTGCTACTAACTACAAGCTTCCTACAGAACGTGGTTCACTTTAAATCTCATCCACACTCAGCAGTCGAGGCCTCTTACCGCAAGTGAACCAGATAGCAGCATTTGATCCTGTAGGGTGAACTGGCTATTTGAATCACTCTTGCTTAATCCAAGATTAAGCCCCACCCTTTACCTGAGTGTCATGATGTCACAGTGATCTATAAACGCTTGGTGGACCTCTATAAGTGGAAGAGTGCCTTTGCCATAGAACTGAAACAAGTAGCAAATTTTGTTATTTATATAAATTTGGCCTCTACAATTTTGAGTGGCCTAATAGTTACCCAATTGGTATTCGCATACCAGAATGGGTAACTGACTACCCAAATCACCAGGTATTGCCATTACTAAATAACTAACTTCCTGTTTTACTGATCTCATCCAAACTTACCAGTTTTCCCATTTATTGCCATTCAAAATTTCCACAATTCATCATTGTGCACGTACACAACAGGGAGCCCTGGAGAAAAAATGGATAAATGATAATTCAGTAAGTGTAACTCATTAGTGCAGGTAAACCATCGGACACTAAACAGATGTCCAGCCCATCCAAGACTTTTCAAATACCACAATTTCAGCAAGTATACCTGGTTTTGTGGGTGTCTGTTTCAACTCTACTTAATGGCACCATCCCTTCCTGACATGCACCCCTCTTGCAACATTGCAGTCAATAGGGGACAGAACCAGTCCCCCAACTTTGGATCAGGACTTGAGCTGAAAGAGGGTACCTGCAAAATTGGGTAACCCATTGGATTTTTGGTACCTGGTTTGACCTGGCAACGATCGTGTACCATGTGGGACCCGATTATGACCCAATTGGGTACTCAGTGTCCTGAACTGTCAGTTTCCAGTACTGGTGTTTTTGACATTTTTCTCACTATACCGACTCCCAGCATCTATTTATTTGGTTTCCATCAAGTTCTGACAATTTTTCAGCAACTTCCAGTCCCAGAAAACTATTTTGGTTCCAGGTTTTTTAGAGTTTTTTCCCCCCAATTTTTCTTCTTAAAACCTTATTTATGGGTTTTCCATCCCAGGAAATGAACATTCCTGTCCCGAAAAGTCAACTTCTGGTCTCAGGAAACTAATTCCGGTCACTTTTTAAAAAACAATTTCATGACTATTTTTTGGATTTCCAACTCAGTATTGGGAATTGGTAAACCTAAAAATTGGTATCAGAAGTGCCCTTTTTTCAGGTATTTGGGTACCCAATCAGTGCCCAGGTTACCTGTCATGTACCCAATGTGGTACCCCAAAATAGCAGGTATTATTCTGCTTCAGCTCTAGGACATATGTCAGGCTGTGTTGGTTCTGGGATTGGGCTGAGCCCAATCCAGTCCAGCGTGAGCCTTTGCTTTAGGCTAAAATTGTTGCCCCTAGAAGGCTTCTTCCCAGAAATCTCTAATTAAGACAACAGGATTCCTACTCCAGTGCAACCTTCCCATCTGGCAGTGTGTTTGCATTGAACGTCTGGTGAAGAGCCAATATGAGCACTTCCTGAAAGTTATAGAAGACCAGACTCAAGTCTATTCTTACCATTCCAGTTTAGCCACCTGGACCCTCCAAACAGAATCCTCTCTGCAATGGGTGATGGTAATCCCTGCATCATCAGGTTTTGTCCACATACTGATGGACTGTCCTGCTGATGTTGCAGATCTCTCTCTTGCAATGTTCAGTAGGTGCATCTTTTCCCTTGGACCATATCCTAGGTGTGGGGTGGGATGTTGTACTATGAGAGGAACATGATGTTCTTGCCTCCCTCTTTTCCACCCCAAAGTTTCTGCGCATGGTTATTATGCCATTGGCCACTATTGTCCCCCTTGTTTATCTGCTGCCTGCTGTGGTGGGGCGAGTATAGTGAGTGAAGCAGTCCCTTGCTTCCCTTAGCTGACTCAGAAGCCATGAAGAATAAGCCCGCTGGTACTGAGAGCAATTCTGTAGGCCTTTGGGATCAGGAGTCTGAAATTTCTCCCATGAGTAACCATGATGTTCAGCTAAGCGGGAAGTGAAACCAAACCTTGATCTCTCTTCTTTCTTCCCCCTCCTCTGGCAGGGCATCTCTCTGGAGTTCCTGTGTGGTCCTACCTCTCCTGGCACTGACGTGGATGTCTGCGGTGCTGGCAATCACAGACCGACGATCAGCCCTCTTCCAGATCCTCTTCGCTGTCTTCGACTCCCTGGAGGGCTTTGTCATAGTAATGGTTCATTGCATTCTGAGGCGAGAGGTAGGCACGACCAGCGGGGCTGCTATGTGATGAGCTCCAGGGTACCCTTGGACTAACCAAGAACAGCCCTGTGCCGTGGTCTACCCGGCTGCACAGGAATCTATGCTGCAAAGAGCTAGTATTCAGGCCTACTCACAACACTTGGGGCAACTCCACGTTAGCCCCATGCATTGTGGAAGTGGCAGGGCTCTTGGTCTTTGCACAGGTGACATAGGACTGCTGCAACTCAGCCTCAGCAGCAATGGCTAATAGGGGCTAGTGGGACAAAGATATTTGGTAGGATTGTGCCCATTTGCCCCTATGGATCAGCCACCATGGCCTTTAACCATGCGAGTAGAGTTGAAACAAGTAGAAAAATTTTTACCCACAGGTTGTACTCCGAATTCAGAGCAGCTTATCAGATGCCCAGTTGGTACTCGATTACCAAGTTGGGCAACTGGAAGCCTGACATTTCAGGTCATACCACCATTGGGTTTCCAACTTCTGTTTTGTTGATCTATCGATTTACCAATTCTGAGTTTGTTTGTTTTTCATTCGATGCTTATTTACTATTTTTGCCAATTACTTTGCATTTTCTCAGGCACACCACACACACCCTTCTACGTCTCCTTTGATTACACAGAGCACTGCCCTCCTTTGCGCAGTTGGAAATAGCCTGAAATATGAAAATGCATGGAAATGTACAAACCGTCTAAGCAGAGTTCCCATCTGACTCCAACTTATGCAAACCCCTCTCTCCAGGTCCAGGATGCGGTGAAATGCCGAGTGGTGGACCGTCAAGAAGAAGGCAATGGAGACTCCGGGGGATCATTTCAGAATGGACATGCTCAGCTAATGGTAGGATCAAGTGCCACCCATTCTATTACCAAAGAAACGGGGGTATTTTCACCCAAATCCAGTGAGTCAAGGGCTCTGTCTCTGCCTCACGGACTTTGCAATCATCTCGGTCCCAGCTGGCTTTCCTCCTCTTCAATCGCTGCTTTGGCCAGCACATTTCCCAGCTGAGCCCTCATTTCCCCAAATGTCTTGTGTTAAGCTTCCACACCCTATCTCTAAGGGTGTTACCAAACGAGATGGTAGCCCACACCAGGTGGGTGTCCACATATCCACTTATTAGGTGATCACCACCATCGAACATGCAACCTACAACCACCAAACACACAGCCCCTACTCATGGCAGGGCATAGGAGAATGTGGAGCCCACTGTGTGGGCGAGCATGAGCTAATGAGGGTTAATGTGCGCCCACTTGTCAAGAGTCCCATCAATTAGGTTGCATGCAGCACCTCCACGGATACAGGTCCACCAACACCATAGAGGTGCAGGCAGAAATCCTGGAGCATCTGAGGAGCAACCACTTCCTGCCTCTCTCTCCACTCTCATTGTTACTGGCACTGCCAGTGAAGCCTGCCCTCAAGTACAATAAATACACCACCAGGGGCTGCCCATTTATTAAGTTGGACACGCTAAACCTGGAAGTGGGGGCTGCACGGTCCAAACCCAGACTTCATCAGGCTATTGTCTCATTTGTTTTCATCCTAAGGCCACTAGAACCCCAAGCCCACCCAATCAGTAGATTGCAGCCATCAGACTGTTTTCTCTTTCTGAGCTCCACCCATTTCCTTTTTCTTTCAGGAAGACAAAATACTGCATGCGCCTACTCTACTACTCAAATATATATCCCAGGCTGTCCTAGACCTGCAAGACAGCCTCTTGCAGTTTGAGTAATGTGCATCCATTAGAGTTTAAAGGATTATCCGTTGCAAATATCTTACCCAATGAATTTTCCCGTTGGGACTTAGGTCCGACAAAGTGGATAGGAATGGCGGTTCTGTTTCGACTTATTCTGTGGAAACAGATATCCATTTCAAGCATTTTGTTCAGTTATTATGGTCGCTTTGGTATTTTACTTAGTTCGGTTCAGCACTATTTAGTAGGAGTGGGACTCCAGGAGAATTATTGGTTTCCGGTTTTATCGGTATCGGATTAATCCGATATTAGATTTATTGGTATCGGTATATCTTTTTTTAACATTGCCGATTTTTTTTTTATCTTTAACGTTGCGGCCATTGTTAAAATGGCTGCGATGTTAAGGATCTGAAAAATAGGCAATGTTAAAAAATGGATATGCTGATACTGATATTATCGGTATGATCGGATTAATCCGATATCAACAATTATCTGAATTATCGGATTAATCCAATACCAATAGTCCCACCTGATGGCTAAATAGCATTAATAAATATACTACAAAATACTACCAAAAAAAAATAGTCACACCCCTACTATTTAGTGCTTCAAGAATTATTTATTATTAATTACGCTATTTAGTGTAGCAGGAATGTATTTATTTATTTATTTAGCTAGCACAAACAATGTACCTGGCACTCTGCAATCAGTAGTTAGAGATGGGTCCCTGCCCCGAGGGTCTTACAATCTTGTAGAGACAAGGGAGGAAAGACAAGGGAGAGGAGAACATGGGGAGAGACAGGAAGACATTCCCAAAGTTGAGAGGCCACAGGGGTTCGCGCTTAACTTAGTAACGGGGATAAGGGGGACCCTAAGAGAAGGACGGGAGAAGAAACATCATGCAGGGTTCCTTGTTTTCACTGCCAGTGACTTTCTGCAGGCGGAAATTTCTCAGAAAAAAGATCCATTGACTCCCCCTCCTCACAAGGTGTTAGTTTGAATTCCTTTGTAAGTTGTATCTTCTCTTCCATGGCTATAAAACTAAGGCCACTTTCAGACATGCCTTCCCCTCCCCGCGCATATTTGAGCTGCGGGGGGGAATGCGCAGCTCGAACACGTGCAGGGATCGACCGGTCTGAACCACCCCCACTCCCCGCGTGCGGCTTTGCCGGCAGAGAGATGCAGGGATGCAGAGCTTCCTGCTCTGTTTCCCTGCCAGCAAAGCCACGTGGTGGAGCTTTCAGACCGGCTGATCCCCACATGTATTCCGGCTGCAAGGGGGAGGAAATGCGCAGCCTGAATATGCACCGGGTGGGGGGGGGCATGTCTGAAAGTGGCCTTAGTTAGTGCATCGGTCCCACAGCCAGGATTTTTACAGTGCATCGGTTAGTGCCTCGGTCCCACAGCAAGAATGATGTGCCAGCTCTGTGGCACGTCATTCTCAATCGTTTCTGTAGCACTTTCACTGTAGTGCTGAATCAAAACTTCAGCCTAAATTCTGTTTTCAGCGGATCCAGCAGTTTCGATTTGACTGGCTGAAATACAAGCCCGAATACGATACAATCTGCGTTTCGTTGGGATAACCTGAATTTGATTGTGCCCCCTACCGCCCGTTCACAAAATGGCAATGGCCATCACACGCGCACACAAAGTGGTGGGGCAGTGTAGGTTACCGCCAATGTGTACATATGCAATATGGTCCCCACCAAGTTGCGCAAGTGCCATACGACCACCACCATTTGGGGAACTCACAATAGGAGGCGGACTCACTCCATTGGAACTTGGATCGGAATTACGCTGCAATTTAAATCCACAGCGAAATTCCTATTGGCGTTTCAAAAAATGCAGGAAAACATCGCAAAGGTGGTAAAGCTATTTCATTGTCCACATGCTTTAAACTCTTAATGGCTGGCCTACGCTATCTCTTACAGGGTGTTTTTAGACACACATTTCTCCTGGATGTTTGCTGTAACATCCAGAACTTCCTGTGTGTCTAAATCACTCATCCAGATCTTAAACATCCAGATCTTTGAACTTCTGCGTGAAACTTCTCCCAGAACTTTTGTGTGTAAAAGGTTCTCCTGGTAAACTGCTTTGCTCCAGGCAGCTGTGGTCACTTGGTTTCCATGGCAACCCCTCACGTCTACAGCTGTGGCTACTTTAGGCTGCCTCAGGGCAGTGTTTGTGTGAAGAATGCATCCAGGAACTGCCTCAGGGCAGTGTGTGTGTTAAAAATGAATCTGGAACTTACTTGTGGGCTTGTAAACCCAGAAGATTGAAACATCCAGAACTTTAATGTGTGTATAAAAATGCCCACAGTCTTGCACATATCCTCCAACTACACTGGCACATGGAAGCTATTTTCTGTAGTGACTCCAATCTCTGAGATACATGGTAGGAACCAAATATTTTGAGATGCTTTGGGGCAGGATGGTTAAAGAGCCACATGCAGTTCCTTTCAGCATCTCCTTCTCGGACTCCTTGATCCATAAAACTGGCCTGCCCCTGAGTTAGCTAAGGACTTAGACAGGGGGGTCAGACTCCCTGGGACCTGGTGTAGATGAACAAGGTGATTAGTGGGCACCATAACTGCTGGAAAAGAATCCAGTTGAGCTGGATAGTCTTGGTTGGAAAATACCATTTTTCATTCTTCCAGGTGACAGACAAGGTTGGGAACTGAACCCTTGAGCTTTCGGAAGGCATGAAAGGGTTACTTTCTTTCCTCGAGACTCAAATCACCCATGGGAATTTATGCCAGCAGGTCACACCCAAGCCCTATGAAGAATTTAGTACCTGTAACTGGAAACATAACAGATACCTCCGCACAAACGGTGGCGGGCTGGATTCCCACATGCCCAGTGGTGAGCTGTCACTGCTGCCGTACCTTCGGACCAGTGCAGGGATCAGGAAAGGTGGTCAGCCCCCTCCTCTCTGGGGTAGCCGGGCTGCTGGCGGCTATACCATTCCCATCCCCCCCACCACCACTCCTGTGGTGGGCCAAGATGCTGGTCATGCAAATGGACGCCCAGCCCTGCCCCATTCCCCTTCCCCCAGCACACTCATTATCCCACCCAGGGGCGTAGCTACCATTGGACAAACAGGGACATTCGTCCCAGGGCCCGTACTGGCTGGGGGCCCAATATTCAAGGTAGCTAGCTAAGCCACCCTCCCCCCCCCTCCATTGCCACCTGAGCTGGCTGGGGGACCTTCCAGCTGCTGCGTGGGCCCCCTCCCTGCCCATGATTGCAACATTGTGTTCCAATGGGGCCCCATGCAGCAGTCTGTGTCGGGTAGGGTGACTATACCTCCCCGTTTAAAAGAGGACACTTATGAAAAATACATTGTGCAGAGCTGCACTGGAAGCAATGCAACCCTGCAACATGTATTTTTCATAAGTGTCCTCTTTTAAAGGGGAGGTATGACCACCCTAGCATCAGGTCAGGTCACACTCAGAAGCCTCGCAGCTCGGCTTGCCCCCCTGGCACCGCGTCGCGGAGCAGGAGTTCTCCCTACCAGACCGGACCCGGTCTGGGCAGGGCTGACTTGAGGGAGGTCCAGCCCGAGCGGGAAGGTGCCCAGCAGTAGCTCCACTCAGTAATGGAACCGTCGCTGGGCACCTTCCTGTCCAGCGCTCCCTGCATCGAGCCGGACCAGCCCAACCGACTAGCTTCCGGCCTCCAGGAGTGGTCAAGTGGGCTGGGGCAGCAATGGCACTGCTGCTGCTGGCTGTGCTTGACCCCAGTGATGGATGGGCCCAGCAGCAGGCCACCAGCAGCCACCGCAGACTCTGCAGAGAGCAAGTAAGTCCTGAGCACCAGAAGCCCAGGGCCCCTAGGCCGGCCGATGGCTTCACCACCGGCAGGAAACAAGAGGGGAGGGACCCACGGACATTTATTGTCCCTGGGCCCATCCCAAGCGAGCTCTTCCCCTGATCCCACTCCCTGATGTGATGTGGCCACATGGGACTGGAGCAAGTGCCCGCCACTCAAAGCCCCACTGCAGCCCTCACCATGCAGCAGGGCAGATGTGAACCAGGCACATGAGCAGCAGCGCACTACCGTGCCTTGGGCAGCCTTACTCCACTTTGGGGTAAGCCTGCCCAGAGTGGAGTAAGGCTGCGTGAAGTGCGGTCAGTGTATCGTGTGTCTGTACCCCCTGTCTTTGTCTCATTTAAAGGGCAGATTTGCCTTCTAATCTTTCTCTTAGGTGGTTACCTGACGCCCCATTACTACAGTATCTGAGGCTCTCAGGCTCTTTAAGGTAGTGCCCATCATAACCCTGCAGAGAGGTAGGGGAGACCCGCTATCCCAGTTTTAGAAATGGAGAACTGAGGCACTGAGAGAGTCTAATCATCTTGGCTAAGACCACACGGGAATTCTAGGAAATTGAAACTGGAACTCAGAAGGCCCAACCAAAGGTGGCAACCATTGGTCTATCCATTTCCCCATGCTGTTTTGGAGGTTTTGTTTGGATTACAGGTCTCCTCTCACTTTTCCCACCTCCCGCATTGTTGACCATGCTCCGTTTGCTTTCTCTGTCTTCCAGACCGATTTTGAGAAGGATGTGGATATGGCCTGTAGATCAGGTGAGCACATCACAGGTGAGCACATCAACAAGTGACCTGGTTTGGAGATTGAACCTGGCCATTTTTTTTTTATACCTTACTATCCATGTCTGTGTTGTGTCCGTGGCTTGTGTGTCTATATCTATGTTTGGGCTCCCCTGTTCGCACCTGTAGAGAAGTCCTCCTAAGTTCTTCCCCTTTTCGCTATGCTTACTCCTTGACACCCTTGCCTATCACCTGCTTAGCCTCTCAGCTATGACCGAGTGAGGCCTCCCTACAGCAGCTTGACTGGGGGCTGGTGGGGGCTGGAACCGAATGCCCTAGCAGCTTCCACCCTACCAAACCTTCACTTAGAGACTCATAGGCTCCTCTCTAACGCTGACCCAAGCCATTATGCCTTTAGAAATGGGCTTTGTAGCCTTGAATCTGGCTTGTCTGCTCTAGCCCTCCTTTAGGCTCCAACCATAACAGGACCTGTCCAATCATGAATGAGACTGGGTTTGGGGAGATTTGATCCCCAACACCCTTTTCTCTGCTTCCTCCTGCTTCTCTGAACCTGCACGCCTAGGCATCCATTCCTGTCCTGCCCACCTGCATGGGTTGGCAGTTCCCAGTTCTTTTTATCCAGTGCCCTCAGTGCTGTTGGTGAAAGTCCTGTCCATCGTCCGCCATGCTGCCTGTCTCCTCATTCCAGGTTCTGCTCCCCAATATCCTCAGCTCGCCTGAAGAGTTGACTGTTTTTTTAAACTATCCCTTTGCACAGTTGTAGATTTCCAGTAGCTCCCTCAACCACCTGCCCTTCCCCAAGCAACAGCATTCCCGGCTCGCTCGCATCCTGCATACTCTGCCAATCTTCCAAACCAGGATCTCCGTAGCGCGGCCGTGAACGATGCCTCCTCCTGTCTGCCCATCTAGGGGCATAGAGTTTCTCTTTCTTTCTTTCTTTCTTTCTTTCTTTCTTACACACACACGCACACACGCACGCAATATATATATCCACCATAACCATATCTATCTATCTATCTTTATTCTTCATCATCAATCATCATCATCTAACATTCTTCCTCTCTCACTCTCTACCAGGTTCTGTTTCTATTACTCTTTAGCTTTCTGTTTCTATTAATCTCTTCACTATCATGCTTATCTTTGTATAGTTATCTGCCACTCTATGATCTGCCACTCTTATCTGTCCGTCCATCTATCTTTCTATAGATCTGTCTATCATTATCATTCTTAGGCCTACACTTTCTCGCCTCCTATCTCTCTACCTCCCTACCACACATGCTGCATCATACCCCTTTGTCTTGCACTCAGTATCTCTCTTTCCACTTGTCTCTTGATCTCTCCTTATGCCTCTAGCTCGATCCTTCTCTCTCATACACTCACATTTCACATGTGCTCTCTCTCGCTCTCCTTCCTTCCTTCTAACACCAGGAGACTGACTTCAATAAAAAATAAAGCATGTGTAAAATTGTGCACACGGGCGTGCCCAATCTCCGTGTGTCTGTGTGTGCACAGGTTCAGGTGTTGAGATCCCTTCCAGATCTCTGTTTCAATTATTCTATGAGCCATATGGTACGGCTCTGGAGATGTGGCTTGCCCATGCAAACATTTTCTTTGAATGTAATCTGTACACTCCCGTTCCTGCAAATGTTGCTCATGGTTCTCAAATGGTTTTCAAGTTAACCAGGCTAGCATGTTAAATTTGTGGTATCACAAAGTGTCCACAAGGCCACCCAAAGAGGCACCCACTTTTCTTACATAGAGGTCTTGTGGGGTGCGTGGTAGTGAGGCAATGGTGGTGATCTGGGAGCCAGAGGCCTTCCTGGGCAGCCTTTCCCCTGGCCAGCCTCTCCGTGGTCAGCTAGTTGGGTGGATGCACTGGTCCTGGATGGGCACATGTGCACCCAGATAGTCTGCACATGCACCCATGACCTGGCATGCGCCCATGCCAAGTCTCAGGTCTGCTCATGCGCCCAAGCCCCACTGCTGAAGCTTCCTGGCCCCAATCTTTGCCATCACTTCAACTGCACTGTGCCCCTCCCCCCTCAAAAAGGTAAGCAGAAAGTCATTTTGTTCCCAGAGGTAACTGCCCAGGTAGGAAGGTTCCCTATTACCCATATACCTGGATGGGTACCTGGGGTTACAAATAAGCTACTGATTTTAGCTCTAGTTGGTTGGTGGTTTTGTTTATGGCGATAGCTGAAAGTGTGATGGGATTGCTCCATGGTCTCCCTGAAGAGAATTGTCTGGAAGAGGGTTGTGTAGGTAAACAACCAGAACTCTAAAAGAAACAAGGCTCTCAGCACCATCAAGATATACTCCTTGCATTTCAGCAAGAATGTCCTGAATAAGGGCGGGTGAATCAGGTCTTATCAATGTCAGTTGTGCTGAGCAATGTCTTATTACACAAACAGGACATTCTTCCTGAAATCCAGGGGGCTGTTGGCCAATTAAGATACTATTTAGCATTAGTGAGACTCTCCCAACCTGGCGCCACATACAGACCTCAATATTTGATGGGAAACATCTTGTAATGGTCTCCCAGCATGGACTGTGTCACATTGCCAAGCACAAACCAGTTCCAGAGCAGGGAATTCCTATCAATGTAGCTCTGGCCAAAACCTTTACCATGTGGATCAAGAGGAGAGTGACTCATCCAAAAACACAAGGGGAAATTAGACCTAGAGCTGAAACGATGGATCCACCTGGTCCAATCCCAGTCTGATGGTAAAGGAACTGGTTATGATCTGGTCTCCATTCCATCAGAGATCTGGATTGACTGCTCCAGCCCTCTAACAGCAATATGGTGTCATTTTGTACATGTACAGTAACCAAAAATGTTCCACAAATGCTCAAAAACCTATTTTGTCGTATGTGCGCAAGATGGCACCATACTAGTTTGGAGAGCCGGACTCACCAGGAAAGTAATGGACTTCTCGACAAGATTCTCCAGGCCAAGAATCTCATGAGAATCCACGTTCTCGCTGCCATTCTTGACAAGATTCTCGACCACCACAAAAACGCCCCCCAAATATTATTCACGTATGCAAAATGGCCACTGGGGGCTGTGCATGCACAAAATGGCCTCCAGGGGGAGCACATTCACAGAATGTCTGCAGTGGCCATTTTGTGCATGCATAAGGCATTTTGGGAATTTTCGACAATATCACAAGATTTTCAAAAATCATAGCTAGATCTCATGAGATCTCACCAGGGACTGCGAGAATCTCGCACGTTCTTGCAAGTATGCTTTACATTCTCATTTCAGCCCTACAGTCTGTTCCCTCTGCCTACGTGGATGATGGATTTTGCAGGATTTGCTAAGTCCATCAACGGAGGCATGAAACACTATTTATCTCTGCTTCTATTTTGGGGTTCCCCGCCCCCCCCAACAATTTCTTTTTGGATATACACCCAAATACATGGATAGCAAAACGAAAATGGTTGAGCCTCTCCCCACCTCCAGAAGATATCAGTTGACAAATTCATGAATATTTGGTTTGGTGCAAATATTTAGAGTGCTATCCGAAATGCAAGCAATATTTGTAAATATTTGTAACCTGCTCTTTGTTTTCAGCAATACCATCAACCCCTTGGGCTCCTTGGAAGGTCTTGGCCATTGGGCCAAATTCTAACCATAGCCATTGAAGTTAATCTGGTCCATGATAGGGTCTTGAGTGAAGAGTTATTCTAGTGTGATCATCAAACACACGTGACTGATTCTGCCACGTACAAGCTTACATTGCTTTCCAAGACTTTTTTTCTTTAATTTTATTTATTTATTTATTTGGTTTCAATGGGGCCAATCTCAAGCCCTGTGAACTGGTGTGCAGAGCACACGTACACCTACATATATGTGCGCACCCCTGACACAGAGCGTGCAGTGCATGTGTGGGTTGTTTTTGAATCAGCCACATTTTCATTTTACACTGTGACCGACTCAGCACATTGAATCACCTGGCAGCACCTTGCATTGGTTGGCAGAAAATCAATAACAGTATTTCATCAGTCCCGCCGGTGCTGTACAGTGCCTTGGCCGTTGCTAGGAATAGCTTGTATGTTTCCCCCCAAGTTGTGTCGCTCCTCCTTCCTGCCCCATGGGGGAGGGGGATTGAGAAAAGGAGCCTAATTTGGGGGAGGTGCTGGATTTGCAGCCCCTTTTCCATGCTGAAATGTTGGGTAAGTAACCTGGGCCCCGTCCTCTAACCTCCTTCCTGCGATGACATCAAGGTGGATGTGCCTTGGACTTACTAACCATTCTGTTTCAGCCCAGCATCAGTTGAGAAACAGACAATGTTTAGCTAATCTGACAGTGTTGAATGGGAATATGTGTGTGGCTGTATCTATGTCTCCTAACCGGCATGTTCCCTCAACCCCCAGAATGAGATCTTTTCCTTGGCATGAGCCCGGATAGGTCCTCAAAGCATCTTTCATCCTTGTAAAATATACACCCTAGCCAAACTGCACGTATTTTACAACCAGAGAAACTGAAGCTTGGAGAGGTTCCTTTTTTAATTGGATTGTACAGTCAGAGTGAACATCAGAAGATGACCTTCCCTATCCAACTCCGCCAGGAAGGATAAATAGATAGGTTCAATTATGTATAATCATAGTTTTATTAGATCATTTGTTGCCAGAGTAGAATGTGGATGGATGGATGGGATAGTAGGCACATTAGCTAGCTAGTGAAAGTCAGCTGGCTCAAGACCTTGAGGTGGTGGTGGTGGTGTTCATTTAACATCTTAGCCATTAGACCCAGTTTCGTCAGTTGAAGCAAGGGTTAGAATTTGGCCCATGATAGTATCTTAGATGTAGATTTATATCAGTCATGTATGTATACAAACTACATGGGCATCTCTCTATCTGCCTGTTCATATGAGGAACTGTAATGCTTTTGTGCCTCCCTCCCCAACAATCATGTAATGCAAGCCAAGGCTGACCCCACTTACTAACCATAACTACTGACCTAGTGGCCAACATGAGGGTTTCAGTAGGCGGTGTCCAGTCTAGGGAAAATCACAGAACTGCCATAGCAGCCCTTATCTGGGAGAGTGGAGGGAATATGTCCTGGTTTTATGGCTGGAGAGAGAGTGCTGAATGTTATGCATGGAACATCCAAGTTCTAGGTGCTAAGGATGCTTTTCTATCTCCTGCTAGTTCTTAATAAAGACATCACCACCTGCCGGACCTCAACCATCACGGGAACATTGAAGCGTCCGTCCCTGCAAGGTGAGGAGAAGCTGAAGCTGAACCACCAGAAGGGTTCATCGAACTTTAACAGTCTTCCAGCCAATGTCTCTAAGATGCACCTCCAGGGCTCCCCACGCTATCTGGGGGCCATCAACCTCAATGATTTCAGCAACCACACCCTCACCCTCAAGAAGGACAAGAGCCAGCAACCCAAGTCTATCTACATCTGTGACGGGGACATCTTCAAGAAGCTGGACACTGAGCTCTCGCGGGCACAGGAGCAAGCTCTAGACACCAGCTATGTCATCCTGCCAAGCAATGCCACCTCCACCCTGAGGGCCAAGCCACCACCCAAGGATGAAAGCAAGTACAGCATCAACATAGACCAGATGCCCCAGACACGGCTTATCCATCTCAGCATGGCCAATGAGCCTGGCTTCGTTGTCAAGAGCCCGCCAAGGGAGCCCATGGCAATGGTCTGCAGTGAAGTACAGGCCTCCCCCATGATGCAGCAACAACAGCAGCTGCCTCAGCCACCACCACCCAATGTCCCTGGTGATTCACAGATGCCCAACAGCCTGTGTGACCCAGGGGACTCGGGGAACTCTGGCATGGTGTCCAAAAGCGAGACGGTCTCCACGCTCTCCATGAGCTCCTTAGAGGTAAGCAGGCCACCTACAGCTATAAGGACCTCTCTTATGGAATTGGTATTTCTTCTGTGACCAATGGCAGACCATGGCAGAGGCTTCAAGAGAAGAGCCTAGCCCCTCCCATGATACATCCATATTTGTATATATTACAGGAGTACTGTGGTTCAGAAGCTTTAAAACATTACTCATGCCCACAAATTTGCTGCAACACCTTGTTGATTGCATACGTTTCCCCTCATCAAGCTCCCACCAAGATGTTCATTCTCATCTGAGCCTCTTGCACCTCCTCCCTTCAGACCTTGCTCCAGCTCAACTCCCACCTTTGCCCCCAATGGCTTATCTCTCATTTGGCCTACTCACCACCTCCATCCTGTCCAACTCAGTTGTGCTACCAGCAAATGCTCCTGATCAACTGAATACTTGCGAACTAGAGCACCTCTCCACCACCCCCACCACCCCGTGACCTTGTGTTCGGTGAAATCCTGCTGGTGTGTTGGTGACAGACGAGGTGTTGCTACACACTGTTTAGAAAATATTGTAGTAACGCCTACCACTGACTAGGCCTTCTTAGTCTACGCACTGTACAAAAAAGAGTGATCACTTCTCAAAAGGTCTCACAGTCTAGTGAGAGAGATGGATCTTTAATTTAGTAGACCAAATTGTAACAAGGTCTAATGGATGGAAATTGAAGTTAAGGCTAGAAAGCTTTTAACACTTAACAGTAATTGTTGGGAGAAAGCTTCTTAAGAATGTGTTGAATTCTCCCATGGGAATAGTTTGTATGGTGTCAAAGACAGCTTGGAGTCTTCTAATGAAGCCTGCATATGTTTCAAAAAGAGGGGCTAAAGAGAAGTTTGAGGGTAAATAAACCCTAGCCTGAAAGTAGGACTTGATCAACAGGGTTTGGTCGATGTCCATCTAGTCCAATATCCAATCCCCAAGGTTGACACTACTTAGTGTTTCATAAGAGGTTCAAACACCCTCACGCTAGAAAAACTTCTAAAAGGCAAATTTTTCTTAGAACTTAAATAATGGTTTGTTTTGGATTTGTGACTCAAATCTGAGTATTTGTTCCCTCAAAATTGCACCTTCTGAGAACCTCAACTTCAGTTTGAGTTTGACTTTGCCTATCTCAAATTCATTTAGTTTGGTTAGCTCTGAATTCAGTTAGATGCCAACCAACTACTTACATAAACAAGTTAAGTAACATGCCAAAGATCAGCTTCACAAACACAGAATCACCAAATGCAGAATGACCAAATACCAAGTTTCCAAATAATTAATTTACCAAAATGAATAACAAAATAATGAAATACTTGACTTCGGAGTCCACATATCTGCTTTAATCCTAACCCCTAATGCTCCGAGATCAGTATTAGTCCTCATGCATTCTCATCAGTGCTGTAATTTGGTATTAGAGATTACTCCATTTTTACTGAGTATCACGGTATTTGACTTGGTTTTTCCAAGTAACTGAAGATTCAGCCTGGTACTGGGTACTTGGTCTAGTACTCAGACCAACATACAGGGCTTTTCCGGTCCCTAAGGTGACTTGGTACTCCACACTCAGAAGATACTTGGTACTTGGTTTTATTTTACTGAGTATTTTACCGGGTAGCGAGTATTCATCTGAGTTTCTAAGGACCGGCCGAACACTTGGAGCAAGTCCTTGGAAATACGAATACATTTTTTACTATTTGTTTCAGTCCTAATTCTCGCCTAGAGAACAGGTGATCACAAGGGCCCCTTCTGGCCTTCAAGCTCTATGGGTGTCTTCAGACGGACCGCCCCCGGACCTGTTCCAGGAGTGGCCAGCCCCACATCCCCCCCATGCACAACCCCGACAGCGCCAGGTTTAAATGGACCCAGTACATCTGCAACCCGCAGTCTGCCTGCATGACACCCCATCCCCTGCACCATAGAGCTGCAGGTGGATCAGCCACCACTCTAGGCTGCTACCTGCAGCTCTATGGCATTATCGGGGTAACACTCAGACTGAAGCAGAGCTGGAGCAGCCCATCTGCCAAGTAGATGGACTGCTGCTACACCCCCGCTGGTATTCTGAGTTTGGTCAGCCTGATCCCCTTGCAGTGGTCCGGGATGTTCCCAGAGCTGCCCCAGAGCACGGACAGCCTGCCTCGCCTCTGCTCCACCTCACCCCCGAGTGGGCTGCCTTTAAACGGATGAACCACCTAGGGGTGAAGCGGAGCAGAGGCAGGGCAGCTATCTGTCCCAAAACCCCTTATGAATAGAGGTGGATATAACCATAAAATTGTTGTGTGTGGGGAGACATTGACCTAACTGTGCCACTTCAGTACCGTTTTCTTGTCAGGTTGGAGGAGATTTCATCCTGATCCCAGCTGGCGTTCGGTTAATGCCTTGAAGCATGAAATTCAGAGTCTTTGATGTTTTCATCCGAGCTCATTCAATTGTAAACTGTCTTTACATCACTGAACATCCAAGATGTAAATCTGGGAGAAAATGCTAGTGCTGGAATTATCCCAAAGCACTGAGAAACTTCCCTTGGGAATTTTGTAATCTCCCAAAGAACAAACACACATTTCAGTAGCTAAGCGTCTCATACCTGAAGGTCCATGTCAATCCTGTTATCCTCTTCCTGTTTGAACAACCACAATAAAAACACAAAACAAAGGGAGGAAGGTTGATTCTTTTCTTTCCAGTCACCCCGGAGGAGTGTATTCAGTCAGTCCATTCATGCCTTATTAATCTCTCTTTCCTTTTCAATCTCCCAGAGACGGAAATCCCGGTACGCAGAACTAGATTTTGAGGTGAGTGTTTTCTCCTTTGATTCTGGGAGAAAATGAGTATGTGACTTTGCTTTCCCAGATGTGACTTCATTAGCTCCACTGCCTTTCCCACAGAGCCAGTGAAAGAGATCGGAACGGGTGGCTAGAGCCAAGCATTGCTGTGTAGTCTTCTTTTAGCTGGTGCGTTTAAACAAACAGGGTGTTGCCACTGACTTTTGATGGCCTCGTTTGTTATGTGGAGCCCCTGCTGCAAATTTTTGCAAGTGGTCAGGCTTTGCACAAGGCCTGTTGGCTAATTCTGAAACTAACGTTTGCACTGAATAGCGAATTCAGCACATTTTGACTATTCATTTCACTTGGAATGGCACTGATAACCAAACCATGTCCGATTCCCACTTCATTCACCTGAAACAAATATTTGATTCCTTTAGGTTACTTTGTGTGATTTCAAGTAATTTCAGGTTATTTGGTATTTGATTTTGGGTATCACCCTGTATAGTTGTGTTATTTAGCATGATAGCACTTCCAGAGTGACCCAAATACTCAAAATGAAATATCAAATAACCCCCAAAGTACCCAACATGAAATATCTAAGGAAAGAAATATTCAGTTTTGGTTTTGGTGCATGACTGTAGTTTGGAAGTTCAAAGTTTGAGGACTATCCAAAAATGTAAATTACATTTATGAATACAGAATTGGTTATATGTTTCAGCTACTGCTGAAATGGGTAGTGGGTTTATTATTGGTGGGTATTATTTGCATTAATAGGTAGTCCTTCAGTGACCAAAACCTTCGCTTTAACGTAAATGGGTACCTGCACATCCAGTTTTTCAGGTATTTCCATCCAGTTTTCTTTGTTCGTTTTGTTTTAAATTTGTTTATTTCACTATTTTGATTGCACCATTTTCAGTAATTGTGTATACTGTTTTATGCAGCCATTTTAATTATTTTCATGGGTTTGCTGGTTTTTTCTTTTCGGTTTGACTATTTCATTATTTAAGTCATTTCAGTATTGCAGTTACATCATTTGGGCTTTATTTGCAAGTAAAAATGAAAATAAGAACATAAGAAGTGTCATACTGGGTTAGACCAATGGTCTATCTAGCCCAGCATCCTGTCTCCGACAGTGGCCAGTCACAGTGGCTTGGGAGAAGCCCCCAACAGGTCACAATGGAGGACCCATTCCCTGTTGTTTTCCCCCAGCTCCTGTCATGTTCCCTGATCCTGTCTGGCTAATAGCTGCTAATGGACCTGTCTTCCAGAAACTTGTCCAAACCTCTTTTAAACTCAGCTCTAGTACTGGCCCTTACCACAGCCTCTGGCAGTAGATTCCACAACCCAATTATATGCTGAGT
>QEPC01010034.1:4027471-4131884 GCA_003113815.1 Sphenodon punctatus | reverse complement strand
AAAACAACAGGGAATGGATCCCCCATTGTGACCTGTTGGGTGCTTCTCCCAAGCCACTGTGATTGGCCACTGTCGGAGACAGGATGCTGGGCTAGATGGACCATTGGTCTGACCCAGTATGGCACTTCTTATGTTCTCATACGGGAGCCCTTCCATGCCCTTGATCATTTTTGTTGCCCTTCTCTGTCAATGGCAGCATAAAACAGTATGTGCAGTATTGGCGTTTTGTGGAATGTGCCATTTCGTGCATGTGTAGTATGGACTCTGCCACATTGCACATGCACAGTACAGTGAGAAATGAATCGGATTGGTCTGGCAAAATGCAGATGAAATTTATCAGTAGCATAGCTGTGTTTTAAAAAGAATTTGATAAGTTCTTGCAGAGTAGGTCTGTTAATGGCTACTTGCCAACTGGGCTGGGGGACACAACTTCTGACTGTTGAGAGCAGCAGGGAATGGATCATTCCATTATGACCTGTTGAGTACTTCTTCAATACAACCAAGAATGGCCACTTTTGGAGACAGGATGCTGGGTTTGATGGACATTGGTCTGACCCAGTATAGTACCTTTTATGTTTTTTATTGTATCTTGGCCCGTGTTTCACCAGAACAGGAAGGTTAGAACAGCTGGATCCACTGAAATGGAATCAGAGCCAGAATTTCATTTCAGCCCTGACTGAAATGAAATATTTGAAATGGATACCTAATGGAATGCAAATGGATATTGGCTATTATCCAAACCAGCATTTTTGGTTCAGTTTGGTTAGTTTGATTCAACAGGTTTCTAGGTTTTTTGGTTGACTGTGTCAGCTCTGCCACTGAGTTGACCTCCTCTGCCAATGTATGCATGTGAATACTAATGCCATTCTGTAGGAAGACCAGGTGCTCGTGTCTCTGGGATAGTAGCCATTGGTTATTCCACTCTGATTGGCAGTCAATCCCCTTGAGCTTCACTCACAAAAGATGTCGTTTCAGTCTAGCTTTGTCACCTAAGTATGTCACCACTGTACAGTTCTTGATGGCTTGAGTTCACACCATCCCCTATGGTGTAGTTAGGGGTAGTTGGAAAAAAACTGGTCTGTTTTTGAAAAATATTTCTACAAAAATGAAACAGTTACCCCTTTTTTTCCAACCAAAATTCTGATAGGAAGTATTCCTGATTGGAATTCCGATGGGGGACAGGGACGGGGGGGGGGGGGGAGGAAGCAGACATGCGGAAAATAGTCACTGTGCTGATTAACCTATGTGCAAAATGCCTCTGCCTATATCTAAAATGGCGGTGGTGCTGACGCTGCCATTTTGGATATGGGTAGTGCGAGTTAGCGCATGCGCAGTTGGTCCAGCGACCATTTATGCATGCGCAAATGACCAATTTCTTTCATCCGGTCCAATCAGAACAAAAAAAAAAATTTGTATTCCTCCCTAGTAGTAGCGTCCCTATTTTACAGAAAGACTAAGTGGAGAAGTAACATGAGTGCATGGTAAAACTAGGGATTGAACCCAAGTCACTAGGACCCTAGGGTAGCACTCTAACCACAACCTCTTCCTAATGCTGTAAGTGCCAAGGTGGGGTACTTTCAGACGATACGGGGCCCTTTGGCCCCGTACCGGCACCACCGGCTTCGTTCCCCGCCAGGGTCACCCCGTCACGGCCCAACAGACGTGCCGGGGGGATCCCGGTGGGGAAAGTGGGAGGGGCCGGGGCCGCGCGGCGCAACGTGCGGCCGCACGGCCCCGCTCCCTCCACGCACCCCGCCGCCCGCCCTCCGAGGAGACGGGCGGGCGGCGGGGCCAATGCGGCCGCCGCGTCCGGCCGATCGTGCCACGGCCCGGGATCCCGCCGGGGATCCCGGGCCGTGGCACGCGGCCAGACGTTACTTTTCATTGGCCACGGCCCGGGGTCCGTTTGACCACGCTTCCCGGGACCTTCCCCCGGCTAGCCCGGGAAGCGTGGTTCAAACGAACCCCATGTGCCGATTGACCGTGGTCAACATCTGGCGGCCGCCAAACAGACGTACGGGACACGGTGACCCCAGGTGGGTATTCACCGTGGTTCACCGTGTCAACGTCACGTCTGAAGATACCCGTGCTGACCTGTCTGCTCTCATCTATGCTTTCAGAAAATCATGCACACGCGGAAACGTCACCAAGACATGTTCCAGGACCTGAACAGAAAACTGCAGCACGCAGAAAAAGAGAAGGAGTCGCCCACGGCAGACAGCAAGGTGAGTCGCGTGCCACCTACTTCCAGAGCCAAAAGATCTTTCTACTGATCACAGGGATCAACGGGAAAAGAGAGAGAAATTCAGATTCTTGATGTCTATGGGTCAGTTTCTTTCCAATATACTGGGGGGGGCAGGGTGTGCTATTGTGTGTATGCATTTGTGTGGGTGTGCCAAACACTGCCCTTGCTGAGTGGAATCAGTTCTGCTCGAGTGTTTGTGGTTTGCAGTGCCCCCTGTTGGCAGAAGGCCTGAAGGAACAATAGAAGTTCTCCTACCAGTTAGAAGGCTTGGTGACTTAGCGATTAGGGATGTCCGCTATATGCCGGAGATTGTGGTTTTAAGTCCCGGATTGTCTCATGGTCACCTCATCACAATGGATGCCTGATCCATTGAGCTGAGTAAGTCAAAGGTGGTCAGATGTGGTTCTGGTTATATCCCTTCCATGTGTACAGAAACTGGCATGTGTGTTAACCACACAGACACGATACACCACACTGTTTGTATTAGCTTTTGATTGTTTTTATACCAGTTGAAAGCGAAAGGGTGGACTTGTTCTAAAGCCCTCAACTTAATTTGTGAAAAATACAATGTTGTTTGTCCCACAGGGTAGATTTTTTGCCCCGGTTCTATGACTCTTAAATTGCTTGAATGTGTCAAGTAACATCAGACCCCCTTGGGTATAGTTCTACCCCAGGCTGGGGTAGAAATCTATCCCATGGTAAAACAAACAACAGTATGTTTGTACCCTAGGGCCTTTTTGTTCACACACACACCCCCAAAGGTTAATGGTAACCAACTTTCCTTTGGGGATATTGTGTACCTGTGTGCAGGTGACAATGTCCTGAAAGGGCAGAGTTGGCGAGGCACTACCTTGTGAGTTATTGCAAGTGATGTTTACCCGGGCTAGGAATCTACCTCAAAGGTTAAGTGGAAGGCAGAGACCTGTAGCATGGAATCATAGAATTGTAGGCTTGCAAGGAACCCTCAAGGGGTCATTTAGCCCAACCCCCCGATCCAGGAGATGATCTCCTCTGTCTACACCATTGTAGATTATTGAAGTAGACCATTTCAAGTTCAATCATTAACTTCCTTTGCTTGCAATTTGCATTTGGAAGGTTTGAGGGAAACCGGCTCTGGAGACGCCTGGCAGAAAACTATTTGGAGTAAGGGGGAGGGAGGGAGGGGAAGTGAAAAGGGGATGGCTTAGGCCCTATTTCCTGCACGTAGGATTGAAACTCCCAAACCGGATTCTCTGGCACATGTTAGAAAGTAACACTTGGAATGCCGGGTTTGCAGGCACCACCTACTAACCTTGAGCCTGCAGCGAGGCATTATTGGTTGTAACCCCAGTATTGTTGAACTCCCTTTTCCTGGAGATCCATTGGAGCCTGAGCATATTCCAGAAGCAGTGTAAAACCTTTCTTTTTAGAAAAGCGATTGGCAGCTGGGGATAGGGGTTGGAATGGGTGCCTTTAGGGGCGAGGGTGTTTTGTTTGATTGTTTCTCTTTTTAAAAGGGATTGCCCTTTTTAAAGAGACTGATCCCTAGCCTTAGCGGATGGGCAGAGCAAAAATATAAATAAATTAATGAACTAATTAAATAATGCATGAAAGTGAAGTTACTTCTTGACAGAAGTCTGGTTTTGGGACGGTGTTCCACTAAAGCGGGGAGAAGGTGTTGTTTTGGGGGTTTTTTTAAGCAGACTGCTGTGTTGTGGTGAGATGGGCAGAAGTGATGTTCAAAGGATGTGGGAGGTGCCCATGTGGAAGGCGTTATAAAAAAAGGAAAATACCGGAAGTATGGAAGACATGTGGCTTTCTCTTGCCCTGTTCATTATGTGTAGATTGATAAAAGTTCATAACTCCCTCACAACCATAGGGATGAGCAAACCACAGAGTAGGCAATGGAGGATCGGTGGGGTAGGGTGGTGTGGATCTTCCAGTGTTTTCTAAGCTGACCAAACTCTAGGACACACCAAATCAACCTGTTTTGGATCTGAACTGTCTTGGAACAGTCTATTTCTTCTTCATCTGGCTGTATCCTTTCCACTTTAGGGGCAACACTGAGGAGTCCTTTAGGAACCATGCTTCCAGAATGAGTCATGGGGGTTGGTTTTGCCATGTCTTACGCTAACAGGAAATGTATACTCTTGACCTCCTGCCCCCATATTCTGTCATTCCATTGCATCCTGGCTCAGAGACTTGCGACCCCATGAATGCGTCAAAAGCAACAACAAAAAACCCTATTTCTTTCTCACTCGTGTTTAGGTTATAAAACGATGGAGTGTTTCTTCTGGTGGAAGTGATAAAACTAACGTTAGCGTAAGTCTGACTTTCCGCTTTGCCTTGAAGGTACTCATAGACCCAAACCTTTCCATGATGCATGACTCCAAATGCATCTCTCACCAGTAAACCTCCTTGGAGTCTTGGACACAAGCAGGGTTATGAGTGCCTTGGAATGCCACCCTCCCTCACTCAGCATCACAGAAGAGAAGGGACCCTAGCTGCTCTTCTGATCCATCCACCTGCACCATTCTACGTCACCCACACTGACAGCTGCCTTGATAATCTCCAGAGAAGTTAACCTCCCATAGTAGCATGTTCCATTGCCCTAGCCATTCCTCCACTTTTGAAAGCTTTCCCTAATCCTTCCACATCACACCGTCTTGAGATCAGATGCTTGTGATTGATATTTACATCTAATATCTGCTTGGCTGCACCCCCCCATCCTTGATGGATTCTAGGATTGATACCTACACTACTGATGCCTGCTTTATTGGATTTTTAAATTTAAACATTACAAGCCTTCCTGTGTTCGCAATTTACCAAATACGAATCTCATCAGAACATGAGAATGTAAGAACATAAGAAGTGCCGTACTGGGTCAGACACATGGTCCTTCAAGCCCAGCATCCTGGTCTCTGGCAGTGGCTTGCTACTGCAGCTCAAGAGAAGTCAAGTACAGGTCATGGAGGTATGACCCATCTCCTGCTAATCACTCTTATCTACTGGTAGACAGTAGGGATGGGCGAACGCGGTTCGGATGTTCGGAGTTCGGACCGAACTCGGTATGTTCGGACATCCGAACCGAACATCCGAACTGAACTCTCGAACGATCGAACAGTTCAGTCGTGTTCGGATGAGTTTGGAGGCAGGAAAAACGTCTTTCCAGAGCCGAAAATTAGGTTTCGGGTTCTGTTCGGTTTCACTATTTTTGACTGTTCATCCAAGTTTGGCCAAACTGAACTCGGCTGAACCGAACCATCGAACCTGAACTCGGGTTTCGAACCGAACATCCGAACCGCATTCTGTTCGCCCATCCCTAGTAGACAGGGGTTTAATTGTCCCCATCTAGTAAGCATTTATGGCTCTATCCTCTAAGAATTTATCTCCTGCCATTGCATTTGGCTTATTTCTCTCAAAGGAAAGACTTGCAGCAAAGACTGAAGCTAACATAGGGGAAGCTGGTTTTGTGTCTCACAAGTGCAATTTCAGAGATTACAGTAAACAAGAGTGGTTACCTCTGACAATTATGAATAGCTTCATACACAGAGAGCTAGCTAAATTTTATGTCCTTTATCTCTGCAGAAACTATTTTAAGCATATGGTGTAATGATATGTCAAACGTAGATAATTTGGCCACCCATTGTGAGCACAACTGGATTTTCATCCTTTTGTCTAGGAGGCTAGACAGTTGGCCTAAAATGGATTGCCCTTTTCATATCTGTGGAGATTGTCCACATTTTTGGAACTGTGTTTGGGAATCCAACATGTTTTCTTTTCCACGATGAATCTCCACGTATCCATTATTTTGGTCATTCGGTTCAGTAACTCCACCTATTTAATCATTTAATTGGTTGCTTACTTCATTTCATCATCGCACATCTGCGGTAGCCAAAATGAAATACCAAAAGGACTGGAGTGACTGAGCAGAAATGCTGAAACACCAAAACAAATGAATACAAATAACAAAAACGGATCTTGGGATCGGATCACGGTTGATTGCATTTTGTCTGTTCTGGATTGGATAACAGTGAATCTGAATGGCATGGTATTCACTGGGAAAATCCATTTCAGCCCTACTTGATAGTACCAGATCACCAGGTCTGGCCTCTCTTAAATGAGGCTATTGTGACATCAGCACTAACTGAACAAATCACCTTTCCTCTCCTTGCTAATTTGCATACTTCCATGCCATTAGAACATAAGAACATAAGAAGTGCCATACTGGGTCAGACCAATGGTCCATTTAGCCCAGCATCCTGTCTCCGACAGTGGCCTATCACGGTGGCTTGGGAGAAGCACCCAACAGGTCACAATGGAGGATCCATTGCTTGTTGTTTTCCCCCAGCTCCCATCATGTTCCCTGATCCTGTCTGGCTAATAGCTGCTAATGGACCTATCTTCCAGAAACTTGTCCAAACCTCTTTTAAACTCAGCTATAGTACTGGCCCTTACCACAGCCTCTGGCAGTAGATTCCACAACCCAATTATATGCTGAGTGAAAAAATATTTTCTTTTGTTTTAAACTTGCCACCCATGAGTTTCATGGAGTGTCCCCTAGTTCTAGTACTAGCTGAGAAGGTAAATAACTGCTCCTTGTTTAGTAGTTCCACACCACTCATGATTTTATAGACCTCTATCATATCTCCTCTCAATCGTCTCTTCTCTAAACTGAAGAGCCCCAACCTACCAAGCCTCTCCTCACACGGGAGCCCTTCCATGCCCTTGATCATTTTTGTTGTCCTTCTGTGTATCTTTTCTAGTTCAGCTATGTCTTCTTTGAGATGAGGTGACCAGAACTGCACACAATATTTGAGATGCAGTCGCACCATCAATTTGTATAGAGGCATTATGATGACTGCTGCTACGCACTGCGCTGTGGATTTCATTGTATTGTCCACAACCACCCCCAGATCCTTTTCCTGAGTGGTAACTCCTAGCTTAGTACCCAGCATTGTGTACGTATGGTTTGAATTATTTTCCCCTATGTGCATCACTTTGCACTTGTCCACATTAAATCTCATTTGCCATTTAGATGCCCGGTCACCCAGTGTCGTAAGATCCCGTTGCAGTTCCTTACAGTCTGCTCGTGTTTTAACTACCTTAAATAACTTGGTGTCGTCTGAAAATCTGATCACTTCACTCTTCACACCCTTTTCAAAATCATTAATGAATACATTAAACAGCACCGGTCCCAATACAGATCCCTGAGGCACACCACTTTCTACATCTCTCCACTGTGAAAACTGACCATTTAGTCCTACCCTTTGCTTTCTAGCTTTTAACCAGTTTCTGATCCATAGTAAGACACTACCTCCTATCCCATGACTTTTTAACTTTCTCATGAGGGACCTTAATGGTTAGAAGGGGTCAATGGAATGAAGGCTGATTGTTCAGGTGTCAAGATTTCCCACTAGTAATGTTGGAACAGATACCCGATTTATTACCTGCAGGGAAGCAATTTCAGATGCTATGGCGGGTACCCAAGAGGTTATCCAAGTACTGATCAGGTACATGATTAAGAAAATAATAATCAGAAATTACCACTACCAAATTACCAGTTACTGACAGTAAATCGGTAAATTGGTACCAGAAATAGTGAAAAATGGGATGGTAACTCAAAAAACCTGGAAGGGGGCAGGATCAAGACTGATGGGCAGGCTACTCCTAAAGGACCACTGCCTGCTCTATCACAGTAATATGGGACCATAACCACGTTTCATCAACTCCATCTGGTAAGAAGACTGCGGCCTTTTCAGATCTGACAACCATCATCCATTCCTTCATTACCTCAAGGCTAGACTACTGCCATGCGCTCTACTTGGGGCTGCCTTTGAAGACTGTTTGGAAGCTGCAGCTGGTGCAGCATGCGGCGGCCTGGCTCCTTATGGGATGGGTCATTGGGACCCCATAACAGTGGTGCTCCAAAATCTGCACCGGTTGCCTATTGTGTTTAGGGCTGTAGCGGAATGTCACAGCGGTAGCTATTTCCGCCGGAAACAGCGTTTCCGCGATTAGTGGTACGGCGTGGCAGAGGCTTTCATTCCGCTAGTTTATTCCGCTACTTCCGCAGTTCTGCTAATTTCATTCTGCTACTTCCATGGCCTTCGCAAAATAGTGGGAACATGACGTTTTCGCTACTTCCACCATTCCGCCAGCGCCACAAAATAGCGGAACAGCAGTTGTCCAACAGTTTCTGCAATTTTTCCACAATTCTGCAATTTGCAGAATGCTGGTGGAATTAGCGGAATATCCGCAGAAAAGCCGCGGTGTGACGTGGGCAATTCTGAAATGGCGGAATGGAATCGCAGCGCGGTAACAGCTGCTGCCACATCAGTCCTAATTGTGTTCTGGGCACAATTCAAGGTGCCGTTTTTGACCTTTGAAGGCCTAAACAACTTGGGACCCCCTTATCTGGCAGATTTCCTAGCCTACCACGTCCCATCGCAACCTCTGTGGTTGGCTGTAGACGCCCATCTGGAGGTACCCGTTTTTAACTTGGCCTCCATGACAAGGAGGATGTTCTTGGCCGCTGCCCCCAAGCTGTGGAACTCCCTCCCCTGTGAGATCCGTTTATGCCTGGGATTGAGCACCTTTAGGAGGCCGTGTAAAACAGTATTATTTACAAGGGTGTTTGGCAGTGGGAGCTAGGGTAGGGGGTGTTGTGGGGAGAAAGAGTGATTCAGGAGTTAGGGGGGTTGGGCTGGATAAGGGTTTCGGGGATGATGTGGGGTAACGGAGTGTTTTATGTTGTTTTTATTTATTATGGTTTATGTTTTATGTGTATTTTTTGCATTTTAATATTGTAAGCCCCCCTGAGCCATCTTCAGGGCTGGGTACGAAATATGAATGAATGGATGAATGAATGAATGAATAATGGGCCTCTTTATATGGATATTTCTTAAGGATCTGAGGCTCATTAGATATTAAAGCACCATTTTCAAAAGCCTCCTGGAAAGGGGCCTATGATTTAATTACAAGCTACTCTGTCATTTGACAGCATCTACAGAGTCCTAATGCACTTGATCGGCATTAATCAGAGAGTCCTCGGAAGTTAATTATCACTTGCCCACATTTAAAACATAAATAAGACAGAGATGACTTGACAAAAGCCTTTCTGTAAATTAGGGCTGAAAGTCCATCTTCAAACAGTTTCCATTTCCAGTGGAATCTGGTTGCTTTGATCGATCCAACAAAACGTGGAATGAAACACGGTTTTGTCAGATCAATAGGAATTTCAGCCACCATTTTTTTGCTAGGTGTGGGGCATAGGCAAAATGGCAGCCATTGTACTGAAGTACAGCCACCACCATTTTGTTGTATAGTGGGCACCTTTTTCTACATGATCAGTACCACAGGTATGATTTCGGTCATACGCGGTACCACATTGAAAATGGTGCCCAAAATTCCAACCGCTGTTCCATTTTTATAGAAAATTTCTGTGAAAATGTCCATGGTTTGAACCAGCCTGACTACAAATAAGTAGCAAAACTGAGAATAAAAGCCCGCTTTCCAGTGTGTACTTAGATTGGGTGGGTTCATCTGTCCCCCCTGTCTTCCCCTAGAAAGAGTTGGCAGGGAACTAGTTTGTGGATATAAAGGTTCCCCTAAGGAAAGTTAATTAGAACTTTTCTCCTAGAGTCCTTCCCCTAGAAACTGTTGAAAGGGCACAAAGACACTGAGGGTGTCTTTAGATATAACAGAAATCAGGTGTCGAAACCCCTAAGCACGTGTTTGGCCATTGCATGTAAGCACCATAACAATCCCAGCATCAATTTGGCCACCTGTTGAACATGCAATGTGAACACCATTGCATCACAAAGACAATTTGCACGTTCCAACTGAATACGTAGCCAGCATTGTGTCTAATGATAGCGCGTGACGTGTTAACAGGTAGAACACGGAGGACGAGGCAGTAGTGCTTGCGTGCTGAGATTGGGTAACGAGCAAAACACCGATTTGCCCCAAGATGGGTTGTGTGTCTAAGCAGCATCATAGGGTGAACACAGGGCCAAACCGGTGTTCATATCAAGGTCAAAGCACACATTCAGAGACCCATTGACGTTATGTCTATAGACACCCTGAGGCTGCTTTTAGACAAGCCTCACACAGCCTCATTCCAAGAAACTCACAAAGGCCGGTTTAGATGTTCCCCTGCCACTAGCGGAAGTCGGGCAACCGCCATTTGAAACAAAGTCTGCGGCAAGCTAGTGCTTGATTGGAAATGATGCCTTGTAAAACCTCGATTTTGTGGGTTTTAAGAAAGGAGGCTGCATGAGGCTCATCTAAAAGCAGCCTCAAGCCTGAATAAAGGATGGCACATGGATATTTCTCAAAACAGAGCAATATGACACCAATTAAGAGAGAAACAATGAAGTTAATTCTAATGTTATGGAAAACTGGATGGCATAACAAGCAAGAAATTATTACCCTATAATGTTTTAGATCCAGAGCCATATTTGTCATATTTAAGATACATATCCATGGAACAAGCAGGTTATGCCACGTTCGATCATATTTTCACCTTACAGTATATAATCCACAAGTATACTAAATTGATGAAGACCAAATTATATGTCACTTTTGTTGATTTGACATTGGCTTTCAATACGGTGGACAGAGAAATACTCTGGATCAAATTATGCCTGATGGGTATAGATCCCCATCTGTTAAGATTGCTGATTTTATATCATCAAGATACTTGGACATGTGTCCAGTATGGGAGTGCGGGGGAATTAACAGCTAGTTTTTCAACAAATCGAGGAGTACATCAAGGTTGCACTTTGACTCCCATGTTATTCAGTCTCTACATGAATGATATTTCTGGTATGCAAAATGTTAATTTTGTTTCTCCTAAGAACTTAGCTTTGCATATTGGAGTTCTACTATATGCAAATGATATTATAGTCGTCGCACAAACCTCTATAGGACTGCAAAGGACTATATCTAAGTTTGCCCATCTCCATGACCAAAATAATTTAAGAATTAAGCGCTGAAAGACCAATATCATGAAATAGGACAGGAGCTCAAGAAACCATTCTTGGTTTCTTGCAACTAGCAAAATTGAGGTGGTTAAGTCCTTTAAATATCTGGGCATAATATTTTCTTCCCATTCTGGATGGAAAGAGCATCAATTAGCTGTTAAACTAAAATCTGTGCAATCCTCTTTTGCCATCAAAAAATTCCATGACACACGTACGAGACGATCTGTACCTGCGGCATTTAGGGTCTTTAAGGCCAAAATAGTTTCCCAGGTACTTTATGGCAGTGAAATTTGGGGGGTTTCAACAAATGAGGTCACAGTGGTTCCGCAAAATAAATTTCTAAGGGTACGATTGGACTTCCCCTGCACAACACCAGCAGCTCTTTTAAGAGCAGAAACAGGGTTGGAGGCATTATCAACACTAATTATCAAAAGGCTTTTGAAATTCTGGTTCAATCTTTTGACCCTTAGTCCAAATCGCATTCTTAAAAAGTGTTATTTAGATGATTTAATGCGGTCTACACGTGAGCGGTCCCCTTGGTTAATATTTGTCAAAAACACTTAACAGAATTGGGTTTGGAGATATAGCATATTTATTTATTTTTATTTATTCATATTTATATCCCGCCCCTGCTGAAACAGCTCAAGGCAGCTAACAAATTCAAAAACATAAAAATACAAATATAAAACATTTTAAAATACCCATAAAATTACAACAATAAAACATGGCTAGGGAACATAAAAATTATTAATATAAAAAATAAGAGTGGAGGGGATAACACCCCCAACCCCCCTCCCCCCCCCAAGGCCTGGGCGAACAGCCAGGTTTTGCAAATTCACCGGAATGTTAAAAGACTTGGGGCCAGGTGAGCTTCCTCCGGGAGGGAATTCCAAAGGCGCAGCCCGGCCACCGAGAATGCCCTCTCCATTGTGGCCCCCCGCTTAACATGGGGGAACTCCAAGAAGGCACCCCCGGCAGACCGAAGGAGCTGCTCTGGGGCGCGGAGGGCGAGGCGGTCCCTGAGGTACGAGGGGCCCAGACCGTGAAGGGCCTTATAGATTAATACCAATACCTTGAACCTGGCTCGGCTCACTATTGGCAGCCAATGCAGATCCCAGAGCACAGCTGTTATGTGCTCCCAACGACCCGTCCACGAAAGGAGCCGGGCCACCGCATTCTGCACTAGCTGCAGCCTCCAAACCAGGAACAAGGGCAGCCCCACGTAGAGCGCATTGCAGTAGTCCAGCCTCGAGGTGACAAAGGCATGGATGAGGGAGGCCAGGTCTGGGCCAAAGACATATGGCCGCAGCCTCTGCACCAGATATAACTGGCAGAAAGTGGCCTTCACCACTACCTCCACCTGTCGCTCCAGGTGGAGATCTGCGTCCAATATCACCCCCAGACTCCGAACCTGCTGAGCTATTGAAGCGCGACCCCCCCCAATCAGCGGGCCAACACCTCCCTCACTCTCCCCACCAACATCACCTCCGTCTTATCGGGGTTGAGCTTCAGTCTACTCTGCCATATCCACTCCATCACTGCCTCCAGACACTGGGATAGCACCGAGATAGCAGTGTCTGGGTCAGTTGAAAAAGAGAGAGATAGCTGAGTATCATCAGCATACTGGTGACACCGCATCACGAACCCTCTCACGACCTCCCCCAAGGGTTGCATATATACATTAAATAACAATGGAGACAGAATGGAACCCTATGGAACGCCGCAGGATAAAGCACGGGGGCAAGATGTTTCAGCTCCCAACACTACCCGCTGGCTTCTCCCCGAGAGGAATGAGCAGAACCATTCAAGAAAAGTCCTGTCCAGACCCCCCAGGTCACGCAGCCGTCTCAACAGCAGCCCATGGGCCACAGTGTCAAAAGCGGCCAAGACATCTAGCAGGATGAGAAATATTGAACATCCCGCATCCATCTCCCGGTGGAGATCATCGACCAAGGCCACCAATGCCGTCTCGGTGCCATAGCCGGGGCAGAACCCAGATTGAAAAGGGTCCAGGAAACCAATGCAATCTAGATGCACCTGGAGCTGGATCGCCACCGGCCGCTCAATAACCTTCCCTAAAAAGGGAAGGTTAGAGACAGGTCGGTAACTGGCGAGCGCGTCCACGTCCAACGATGGTTTCTTCAGCAAGGGGCGCACCACAACCTCCTTGAGGCTAGGCGGCAACCTCCTCTACTGCAAAGACGCATTAACCACCCTCGCCAACACCGTCCCCAACATCTCCCTGGAGACTTTCACCAGCCAGGACGGGCATGGATCAAGTTCACAACAGGTGGCTCTCACAAACCCCAAGACATCCGCCGCATCGGCCAGCATCACTTCCTGAAACTCCCCCACAAAGTTGGACCAGACTGGGCCTCCATCCCCTCGCGCTCTCCACCTACTGCCCCTAATCCAGCGTCAAAGTCGCTCTGAATCCGAGCGATCTTGTCTGCGAAGTATCCTGGACAGCTGTTGTCAGGTCAGCAGCCATCCCACTGGACCAGACTGGGCCTCCATGACCTCGTGCTCTCCACCTACTGCCCCTAAACCAGCATATAAAGATGTTTGATTTTTTTTCTGTGTTGGAGAAGGACTGGGTATATAAAAGAGTGGAAAATAAAGCCCTTCAGGAAGATTATGCTACTCGCCGGGTTTCTCAAATAGTCCCCTTATACATACATTGGAAACTTGAGGCTGGTATGGCAAATTTGCAGTTAAATTTGAAGCATAACTGCTGCATACATCTGGCCAGGCTACGTTTTGGGCAGATGATTTCTGCAATGACTTTTGGTCGCAGATAAGGGGGGGGAGGGAAAGATTTTGTATGTGCGAGATTAAATTGATCGAGGACTTGATCCATTACGTGCTGGAATGTCCTTACTATATGGATATTAGAAATGCCCTTTTGGCTCCAATTCTATTTAAAGTCCCTTTTTTCCTCAAAAAAAAAAAAAAAGAAAAGCTGATTTGGCTTTTTCAAAATAAGGAGATTGATGTTATAAATAGACTGGCCGTGTTTGTGTGTAGGGCTGCACTTATTAGAAATTTACATCCTATATTGATTTTGGAATAATAACCTCTTCATAATTAGATGTTTAAGATTTTATTGTGTATCTTATTTTGATTGTTGTTTTATTTAATTATTTATTCCCTTTTGCGGTTTTGTACTTCTTTTGGCTATGGCAAGAGCCCTTGGCGTGAATAAAGAACTGAATTGGAATTGATCCATATCCATATTAGTTGAAGTAGTGATCGGGGGAGAGGGGAATAAAAGGCAGGATGAAAAAATGATTTGTTTCCTGTCCAACTTGGAGATCCCTTCTGCAGGAGAATTCTTTCAAACATACATTCTGGAAAAGCTATTGCTTTGTTTTCTGCCTGACCAGCTGATCATAGAACACTCAAAGTCTTACAAGTTCTTGTGTGCCTCCCTCTGTAACCATTATTTATTTTACTTTTATTCTCTAAATTTTATTCATATATCCCTACTCATCATTTGTAGCAGTTTAATACCTTTAATTCTGTTGTATTCATTTAATCGATGGTAGTGATTTACTTTAAAATGTCTTAAGATTTATAGCCTCCAGTTGGCTTGGTTATTCCCGGCATGGGAGAGAAGAGTCTGTGCTGGTGGGTGCATTTATCAAGTAAACACCAGGTCCTAGAGGACAGAGACAAAATCAGATGCCAAGAGATCAAGCTGAGTCAGGAACTGGGTGGGAGCCAGGTGACCAACCCAGAGGCAGTCAGAAGACAGAATTAAGAGCCAAGTCAGGAACTAAAGAGCGAGGCTGAGTGAGGATGGAACAGCTCAGGAGAAGGGAGCAAGGTCAGAGCAAGGAGGAAGAAGGGTTGGAGCATACACAGCAGGGTCTAGGTCTTGCAGTCAAGCTTGGAAGCCATCAGACTGTGCAGCCACATTCTGACCTCCTGCCCTGACCTTTTATGGTACCCTTCAGCCAATCAAGGCTGGAGTGCAGTGGCCTCCGTGCTACAGACAACCCGATCCTAAACCCTACGTATAAGGATGCATGTACCATGGGTGTGGCCACATGAGCTGCGGACGGTCCGTTCCTCTTGTGGCCCCATGGCAGGCAAGCGCAGCTTCCACACTGCGGGGCCAGCTCAGGGAGCTGGGTGGATGGTCGGGCTCTTACTGGGCATCTGGGCTAGGGCTGTAGCGGAATGTCACAGTGGTAGCTATTTCCACCGGAAACAGCGTTTCCGCAATTAGTGGTACGGCGTGGCAGAGGCTTTCATTTTGCTAGTTTCATTCTGCTACTTCCGCAGTTCCGCTAATTTCATTCCACTACTTCCACTGGCTTCGCAAAATAGCAGCAACATGACATTTTTGCTACTTCTGCCATTCCGCCAGCGCCACAAAATAGCGGAACAGTGGTTTTCCAACAGTTTCTGCAATTTTTCCGCAATTCCACAATTTGCAGAATGCCGGCGGAATTAGCGGAATGTCCGCAGAAAAGCCGCGGTGTGGCGCAGGCAATTCCAAAATGGCGGAATGGAATCGCGGCGTGGCCACATCAGCCCTAATCTGGGCTGCTGTCAGATCTCATGCCCCAACCGGGGCAGGCCAAAACTCAGGCCACATGAGCAGGCACCAGGCCCTGCCCCACTTCCCTCCTCCGGCCCGACCAAAATCCTGCTGCTGTCTGTTACGTAGTCATGCGTGACAGGCAGCAGTGCCTGTCACACAATAGGTGTCTTTAGACATAATGTCAACAGGTGTCTGAATGTGTGTTTTGACCTTGATAGGAACACCGGTTTGGCCCTGCATTCACCCTGTGGCGCTGCTTAGACACACAGCCCATCTTAGGGCGAATCGGTGTTTTGCTCGCCACCCGATCTCATCACGCAAGAGCTTGCCACCTTGTTCCCCTGTTGTACCTGCTAAAAAGCCACACAGTATCATTAGACATAACGTTGGCCACATATTCAGTCGAAACATGCAAATTGTCCTTGTGATGCAATGGTGTTCACATTGCATGTTCAGTGGGCGGCCAAATTGATGTTGGGGTTGTTATGGTGCTTACACACAATGGCCAAACACACACTTAAGGGTTTTGACACTCGATCTTTGTTATGTCTAAAGACACCCAAAGCCTGACCACCGAGCTCGCCGTACGGCAGGGCAAAAGAGACCCAGGCTACCACACCTTGGGCAGCCCTTTGTGAAACGTCCTCTGCCTTTTCCTGAGGGTGCATTGTGGAGCAGCCAGTTGCCTGCCCACCCGCCCATGTGTCAGGGGGAACATCTGGTCGCCGGCAGCACATGGTCCGGCTGCCCAGATTAGGTTAAGGCAGCCCAAGGCGTCTGGTGTGGTTGCACCCCATGTGTGCTCCACGTCTGTACAACGAATGTGGCATGCAGGTAGAGCGTGTCCATCATGCGCAGCCCATCCATGCACAGGTTTTGTATCAGGCCCAAAGGCTTTTATAGCCCCAGCTGGAGTTAGTAGCTACAGATAGCAGCCATCCTTCCCTTCCCCAAAGATCTGTACCCTGAAAACACTTACATCTTGGAGTATCTCTACTACTGGGTCAGATGCTCAGCACCCCTCATTCTATTCCTCCCTTATTTCTTCCCCCAGCTTGTTACCTCACCAGCCTCTTGATGAGCCGTGCACTATGGATTTTAGTTTAAATGCAGGGGCATGCAGCAGGCGCATTATTCATTTTAGTGATCATTTTCATTTCCAAAAACCCATTCGTTGGGGGGGTGGAGGGTCATAAAGGATTGTACCACTTTTCGTATCTCTTTTCATTTTATTTTATTAAACTTTAAAACAAAATAAAACAAAAATCCCTCTGCATAGACAAAATGGCCACCAGGACTGGTCTGCGCACGTGTGGCCCTTTTCTAAAATGGCAACATGAGCATCAGGGCCATTTTTGGAAATGCACGCGCATTCACAGAACGGGCCGGAAGGCCATTTTGCACATGTGCAGTGATTTAATTTTTTTTATGTTTTATTACTTTTCATATAATAAAACGGGGAAAAAATAAAAATGGAAATGAATGAAATCAGACAAATGTTGTTGGCTTATTCATTCGCTTTCATTACAAAAACGAGCGGGGTCCATTTGTTTTCATGATAAATAAACCGATATGAAATTGCACACCCCTATTAATGAAGCAGCCCTTTCATACTCAGGAAGATTATCCACAGATACAGATTGATGTCCAGACAGAGATCTGACACAGTTTTTCTGCTACGTTGGATCTCTGGACACCAATTTGATGAAGCCCCTCACTGAGACTGGTTGCCATTTTGCGCACTCACAGTAAAGAAAATATTTTCCTTAGGGCTGGATTAACACACACACACGCACACACCGCCTCAATTTTCACAGATCATTTCCATGAAAACAGAAGGGGTGCTGGTATCTTCAACTGGTATTCTGACAGAAAATAAGTTCGATCGGAATATTGATCAAAATGGCGCCGTCCACATTCAGAATGCTGGCAGTGGCATCACCGTTCTTTTTGAACGAGGGCAGCAGCATTTTGTACATGCTCAAAACGTGCTGCCCACACTCAAAATGGAGGCAATGCCACCACCACCACTTTGAGTGTGGGCAGCTCCATTTGGTGCATATTCAGAATAGCCCAGTGGCCATCTGTGCATACGAAAACAGACGGGGTTAGGCTTGCTTGTTTTCTCCCCATTTATTTCTATCAGAATGTAATTGGAACATTCATTGTTCTGAATTCCTATCGGAATGATGGAATGCCTAATTCTGTGCACGTGCCAAAAAAGTACTCTGACTCCAAAAGCACAAATAGGAGCTGCTCACTGAGAGACCATTTGCAATTTCCAGCAGAACAGAAACCAGATTGTGTCTAGTCTCTCTTCTGCCAAGCCTGGATTGAATCAGTTCCTTCAGAGACGGTGTCTACCTGGATTATTCTGTTGATGATGGTAAAGCAGGGAGCTGGTTGGGAGCCACCTTGCAGCCTGCAGATAGGAATTCTCCTACAGAACATACCCAGGCAGGGCAGAGTGCTTTGGAAGCAGCTCCTCCCAGTCAATTAACTGCATGCTGGTAGCTAATTCCTACTGCTCAGACTACTTTTAGATGAGCGGCTGTACTTACCGCCTTGAAGGAAGCGCTTCCTGAAAAGCCGTGCGGGGTGTGTTCAGCTTTCCAAATACCGTTTCAGAGAGACCACGCAAACCACGATTCCTATGGTGGCCGGCTTCGTCCAGTGCATCTGAATGCACCCCATGTGGCTTTTCAGGAAGTGCTCCCTTCAGGCTGGTAAGTACAGCCACTGGTTTAAAAGGATGTAAGGTTTAAAGGATACTCACCTTTCCTTTAAACCTTACATCAACTCTGTTGCCAAGTCCTGCCGATTCGCCCTCCATAACATTGCTCGGATTCGCCCCTTTCTCTGTCTCCGCTGCCAAAACCCTTGTTCACGCATTGGTCATCTCTCGCCTTGACTACTGTAACCTCCTCCTTGCTGGCCTCCCCTGCTTTCCCCTCTCCCCCCTTATCTCCATCCAAAACTCCGCTGCTAGGGTCATCCACTCAGCTCGTCGCTTCGACCACGTGCAGCCTCTCCTCTCCTCACTTCACTGGCTCCCCCTTCCCGAACGCATTCTTCACAAACTCCTGGTATTCACTTACAAAACCCTTCACAACCTGGCTCCCCCTTACCCCTCATCCCTAATCTCCTTACACACTCCTGCATGCACTCCCCGCTCCTCCTCTGTCCCCCCCCTCGCTCTCCCTCATCTCCCCTGCTCCCCTAACTGCCTTCGTCACTTCTCCCTTGCTGCCCCTCATGCCTGGAACTCCCTCCCATCTGACATCCGCCTTGCCCCCTCCCTCCACACCTTCAGATCCCTCCTCAAAACCCACCTCTTCCTCGCCGCCTTTCCTGACGCCTGTTAGAACTCTCAACATTTACTGTCTGCCCTCCCCGCAGACTCCTGCCTAACTGCAACCAAGCCAAGCACGTGCACCTGAGACTTCACATCCGCTTGAATGTTATTTATCCCTTGTCTCTCCCTATGTCCCCTCTCCTTGTCTTCCCCTCCATGTCTATTACATTGTAAGCCATAGGCAGGGACTACGTCTATCTTATTGTTCTGATGCTATACAAATGCGAATAATAATAATAATAATAATAATAATAAATAAATGAAAGCAGTCTCAGCCTGGGCATTATTATAAGCCACCAGATTCTACAACTTATTGGCATAAAAGACAAGGGTATCCTTTGTTCCAGCTCTGAAGGCAATCAAAGCAACAGTCCAGCAGATGCTGGGAGTCCTTTCCTCCCAGGCCCCTGGGGGGGCTGGAGTCTTACTTAAATCCCTCTTTTTTCCTCTTTCCCTTTCTACTTTCTGCATTGAATGGCAATGTTTCATTCGCAAACCTGAATCCAAAAGAAATGATAACAGAGTCCTTGTTGGGGAGGAGAAGGAAAGTGTGAGAATCCAACCCAAATCACGCAGTCACTCAGGGGATTAGCTAATAGCTATACAGTTTATTCACAGTTCCCCATCGTAACAGTCTTCACATATACAAGTCTCTATACAGTGAACCCAAGCCTGGCCAGATAGCAATCCTCTGGCTGGCTACTCACACCCAACTCACTCTTCCTGGAGTCAATCTCCTCAAGTCAGTACTCCATGGCCTCCTTCAGCTCAGGAACAGAGCGGTCTCCTTTGACATTCAGGCAGCTCCTGACTCTCCCCATCAGTCCTTCCTCTTTATATGCAGACAGGAGTGGGTGTGGCTTCAGGCCCCTCTATAACTCTTAAAGGGTCCAGAGCCCTATTGTGACTCAGCTCTGCAACAAGGAGTTAGTGCAAATGTTGTGATGGTTAATTAATTTGTAGTGCACCACCACATACAGGCATGTCATTGTGGACCAGGGAGTCAGCGCACCAGGAACAGTACAAACACAGGGGAAAAAAATTAGGTAAGATAAAAAGCTGACTCAATACTAAACCTGAAATGGGAAGTGTGTTTACTACTTTTTTTGCAGGGGGGAGTGAATTTACTACTAATGAGTACCTGCCAATGCATGTGAAACATCTCCAGATACTCTTTGGAGTACTTGCATGTAGTAAATAGGCTCTCTTTCCCCCACTTACCTGGGACCTGGGGCGAGGGAAAAGCAGCTATCAAAGTGGCAGCAGTGGCAATTCAAGAGCAGAAGGACTCCGGAAGCCTTCTAAGGCCTAGGCCAGCCGTCAGGATACACATGCACATGTGCGCCAGACTAGGGCTGAAGCAGCAAGCCGCTGCGGTAACTATTTCTGATGGAAAAAGCTCTTCCGCAGTGAGCGGCATGATACAATAGAGTTCATTCCGCTAATTCCGCCGTTCTGCTACTTTCATTCCGCTACTTTCAAAGACTGCTAAAATAGCGGAATAATGGATTTTTCCAGCAGTTTCTATCTTCTGCAATTTCCACCAGCACTGTGAAGTAGCGAAAAAATGCTTGTTCCGACAATTTCCGCGATTATTCCGACAGTTTCCGAATTTGCAGAATGCCAGCAGAATTAGCGGAATGCCGGCAGAAAAGCTGTGGAACGTCATGGGCAATTTTGCAATGGCGGAATGAAATAGCAGAACAGAAAAAGGAGTTACCACTTCAGCCCTACGCCAGGCCAACCTGTACACTTGTCCAGCCAAGCTGGCCTAGGCCCCAGGAGGCCTTAGGTCTCAGCCTCCAGACTGCCACTGCCCTGATCACCACTGCCAACTTGCCACCGAGGCTACACCTTCCTGGGCCACAGGTAAGAAAAACAGGTACTGATTCAGAAATTATTCAGGCATTTGTGGTACCTGAACCATGAGAGGTAATTTAGGTACCACAGACTCAGTCGGAACACCTATTTTTTGTTGGTATCTATTTCATTTCTAGTCATTTCTATGCTCCTTTAAGCCCCAGGGTTGGTTGCAATAACTGAGTTGGGTTCATCCCCTACCTCAGAAGTCCCCACTCGCTAATGCCTGTTGGGGGTTCTCAATGGGGTCCCAGTGGAATCCCAAAGTAATTTCCGGAACTTTAGGTGTTTTCTGCTCTTTTTATGGGTTCCCTATATGGCCCCAGTTAAGCTACATGCCTATGATTTCAGAAAACGGCCTGGCAAGCAATTAGCTGGGATTCCCCATGGCTACATACTCTTTGTGTGTGGGAAGAATTCCTCAGGAACTCGCAGAGAGGCTGTCCTCTGCCCTTCATTAAGAACATGTCCTGTCAGTAGTCCATAGTTATGTGGAGCCCACCAGCATTGAACTGTGGGTGGGGTTTTCTTTTTTTCAAAAAGTCTGTCTCAGCACAAAAGAAACCTTCTCCAAAGATCTGGATGGCTACACACAGCATCATGGGCACTGTAGTTCATCACAGAATTAATCCCTCCATGGAAGAATGGGGGACATTCTCCTTGGTGAAGTACACTTCCCGTGGTGCAGACTCCTTGCTGTTGCCCTTCTGCAAACTGTAGTTAGCCCAGCTGTGCATCCCATTGGCTTTGTTCTCGAGAGAATTGTGTGTCCTGCAAGCACCCCCAAAGTTAACCTCCTGAGCCTGGCTTCCCTTTCACAGGAGAAACTGTCACTTGTCCTGAAAATGGCTGCTGGACCATTCTGCACACATGTGCCCTTTTCTAAAATGACAGCAGCAGCATCACCACCATTTTGGAAAAAGGAAGCTGGTCTGTGAATGTGCAAAACAGCCACTGGCTGCCCTTTTCCAAAATGGCAGTGATGCTGCAGCACCGTTGTGGGAAAAGGGTGCCCATGCGCAAAAGGCTCCTGGTGGGCATTTTGCACGAGACGGGCGGCCACTGATGTGAGATCTTTTTCGGTGGCTGCCCCTGTGCTGTGGAATTTACTCCCAGAGGAGGCTCGGTTGGCCCCCACCCTCCTGTTATTTTCGACATTTGTGTAAGACCTGGCTGTTCCGCCAGGCTTTTGGGGAGGGTGGGGGAGGGGTAGAGTGGGGGGTAGGGTTTGGGAGGGAGGGGAGTTTTATGATTTGCTTTAAAATGTGTTGATTTGTTTTTAAATGTTTTATTATTAAAATTTGTGTGTGTTGTTCGCCGCCCCGAGCTGCCTTTGGGCAGGAGGGGCGGGATATAAGTCTTAAATAAAAATTAATTAATTAATTAATTAAACCACCCCTGGTGGCCATTTTGCGCATGCACAGGTTTTTTATTTTATTTTATTTTTTAATTTAAAAGGAGTGAAAGCAAATGACCATTGTTTGGCTTATTCATTTTCATAACATTATATACTAAAATGAATGGGGCTCCATTCATTTTAGTAAGTAAAAAAAACCCAAACGAATTGCTTTCCCCTAATAACCACACCATCCTGGTGGCCTGCACGGCTCAGGACAGGACTTCTGGGGCGAAGAACGTTTGCCTAAGGGAAGGGATGTCAGGGGCAAGCTTGAGCCATGGCATCTGTTTCATTACAACTGCTAAGATTGTGGGTGTCAGTGCGATGTCCTCATTCTCCAAAATTTCCCATGGGTTTCAGTGACTCTTCCAAGGAACTCCTTTTTGCCCACTCTAAGCTTGAGCTTTCGGTTGCTTTCCCAAAACTGTTGTGTTTACAGAAATTCGTGATCAGAGCAACACGTCTCCTTGGCAAATGGCATGGAGCAGGGAGCAGTCCTGTGGGGCTGCTGCCCCTTTGAGAAGGGGGCTGTGGGGGCCAGCCAGAGGGCTGAGTGCACACAGGGGTGTGGCAGAGTCAGCCCCAGAGCTGGGGATCAGCCTGTGGGGAGCACAGGCTGAGAAACCCCTGTGACAGAGTGGGCAGGTTAGTGGCCTTTTAAGGCTGAGCAGAGGAAGCCTGGCCCCACCCACTCTGCCTGGACATAAGGAGAGCAAAGCAGAGAGGAGAGAGTCTCTGCTAGGAAGCTGGAGGAGCAACATCTCCCTGAAGAAGCCTTCCTGCTCTACGCTCTCCAAGGTACTGAAGGTTGGAGAACCAGAGGGACCCAGGCCAGTGGGAGAGACTGTGCCCAGGAGGGAGCCTCTTGTCTGGGGAAGGCCTGGCCAGGGCCTGGGGGCTTAGAGGCCTGGCTGGATGGATGGACTTTGGGGGTTGATGGTCTGTGTTGCTCCTGAACCAGGAGAGACTAACCTGGGCGCGCAGGGTGGAGGTGACTAAGCCGGCAGCCCTAGGTCCATTGGACACAGGGTCTAATAAAGGACTGTGGACTCATACCATCTGGACTGTGATTTGTGTCCTAGAAGAACGTCTCAGGGGGGGCTTTCAGTTGAGGCGGGCTGGAAAGGCATAGCAGAGTGGTGAGCTGATTCCCCAGAGTGAGACCCCAGCGCCCCTGTGTGGCCCTGGGGAGACTCCCTGCTACGTTGCAGCACTCATTGGCGCCAATCCTCTTGCTCGCTGGTTACCTGTCTTTTCATGAACTGGCTTGGAAGTCAGAGACATCAGATGGTAAAATTGTATTCCTACCCATCCAAATAGAGTGAGCTGGAGAGGAATTTGGTGGCTAGCAAAATCTCCCACAGAACCCCTCTGTCATCCCCCTTTATTCCCTCAGCAGGGACCCCCTTGCTCTCCTGCACCACATTTTTAAATGCTCCCTGCCCTTTTTAAAAGGCTTTGATGGAATGATAATTGGCAACTCTTAAAAAGCAAACTAGTGTGTCTTACAGGAAACGCTACATAATTGCCACAATAAATTCCACCATGAGAATTACATAGACGCTTAATTAATCCAGCCGTAAACTCGTTTATCAGCTAGCCGCTATCTTGGATGCCATACATCAAGCCCCCTGCTCCCTCCAACATCCCCAATACTAGCCAGCCAGCTACCCTTCCGACACCCCCAAAACCACAGAAAGTATCATGCTGCCCAGGGAATGAGGAGCTTGATCGCCGTAATGCATTGACTTCACCTCAGGTCACCCACTTCTGTCCGTACAAGGTCCCCAACTGTGAACAGAAGTTGACAGGACATTGGTCTTTCTTTTGTAGTTCCTAGTGCATAGAAACTACCCTTGTAATTGACACTAATTGGCCCTGCTGCAGACAGTTTCAGCTGAGGAGCCAAGCATTAAATGAAGCATCATGCGTGAACTGTCTTTGAATCCTTTTGAGCACAACCTCTGCACAGACTTTACCTGTTCTCTGGCTTATGGGAGAATTTCAACCTCCAGGGTGCTGCCCCCATCGAGCAACTCTTGCTAGCCTTCACAAAGCAAAACAGGAAAACACATAACGCTCTATAAAGCCCTAAACGGCCTTGACCCTACCTATCTGCAGGACCACCTCACCCCCTGGGCTCTGGATCGGCCCCTGCGGTCATCCGAGGGTGCCCTGCTCGAGGTCTCCCAAGTCTGCCGGCGGACCATGCTGGGGAGGGCATTCTCGGTGGCCACACCATGGCTGTGGACTCCCTCCTGGCTGAGGCCCGGCTGGCCCTGGAGCTCCCCTCCTTTCGTAGAAGTTGTAAGACCTGGCTGTTCCGCCAGGCGTTTGGCGGGGGAGAAGGGTAGGGGGGTGGGGGGAGTGAGTTGGGGTGGGGGTATTTTATTTTTATCCTCCTTTTATGTTCTGTTTTTAGATATTGTTGTTTTTATTGATTGTAAGCCGCCCCTAGCTGCATGCGGCAGAAGGGGCGGAGTAACAAGACTTTTAAATAAATAAATAAATAAATAATGAGATTGAATTCCACTTCTGATCTTTGCTAAACTCTCCAGTATTTAAGCCAAGGGTGGGGAACTTTTATCCTTCCATGGACTACTTTGACAACTATAGCAAGCTTTGCAGGTTGTATGCAATTTGTGGACAGGGTGTGAGGGAACCCAGATCATGGAACCCTCCGTTTCATGGTTCTTGGAGTGGTGCATGGCTCCATAGCACCACCGTCCTGGTCCTGGTTAGGGTTGAAACTAGATCTCGTTTTTTTCTCGATTCTCAGAGTGAATCAAGCTTCTCGACGAGAGTTGAGAAAAAACCCCAATCTCAACAATTTCTCGTCAAGATTTTCCCCCCTCAGTTTGAAAAACAGACAGAAATGTGCATGCACAAAATGGTCACCAGGGCAATCCTGCGCATGCACATGCCTTTTCCAAAATGGCAAAATGACTACGCAATTTCTAAAATGTGTAGCCATTCTACACATGCAGCCATTTTTTTCACATATGCAGAATACCTGCCCCTTTGGGGAAAGGCTGTGCATGCTCAGAACAACATAGAAGCCATTTTGCACGTGTAGGTGTTTTTTAGCGAGAATCTTGAAAGAGCGAGAAGTCGATAGTTCTTGATTCTTGTGAAATTCGCTCTAGAAACTGATTCTCATTTCAGCCCTAGTCCTGCCCCTGTTCTCCCACCTCATCTGTAGCTCTTGCCTGCGCACTCCTTCTGTCTGTCTATCTCTAGCCCCTCCAACACATTCCAGACTCTTGGTTGGCTGACAGCGAGAAAGGTTGGTGGGGCAAATTCTTAGCTTCTTCTTGGTGCCTGGCTTGCCTCTCGCTCTTGTTCCCACCCCCAGTTCTTGTTCTTGTCCTGCCTTCTTCCCAGTCCCACCTCTCCTCTATCCCTTGACTTAAGCCTTCCCTGTTTCTCCCTCCTATCTTGTCTCCCACTCTTCATCCAAATTCCGCATTCTGGCCCTGATGGACCCTCCGATCCATTCCCAACACCTGTCCATGGCCTGGGCACCCTGCACTAGGGCTGCTTCAAAACAGCCATTCCGATTCCATGAGAAAGTTCTGCGACATGGGAACAGTGATTGGAATTCAGAATGAGGGATTTGCACATGTGCGCCAGCCAGTCTCTGCAGGCAAAAAATGGCCACCGCCATACGCTAAAATGGGGGCCGCAAAATGCCCAAATCCTTTTCAGTTGATCGGAATGCAGTCTCATCCAAATTCCAAACGAAGTGCTCAGAACGCCCAGTTCCATGAGCAGTCCATGGAAAACGGAAACTTGGGAGAATTTCACTTTCAGGCCTACCCTGCTACCCTGATCCATGGGAGAATGAATAGGAATGTGCGAACACAACGCAGTTCGGCTGTTTGGTCATTCAGTCGTTCGTTTCGAAAACCAAGTTTGGGTTTGGTTGTTCGGTTCAGGAACCGAGTTCGGGTTCAGTTGTTTGGTTCGGCCAAACATTTGGAAATCAATATCAATATCGGTACCGATACCAATTTCAAAGATTTTATTTTCAGTATCGGTATCATTTGGCCCTGATGCACTTGGTTTGTTATTTTTATGTCTTGTTATATTGTTGTTGTTTTTTTTTAACATAACTTTATTAGCAGTCAAAACAATCATACAACTTTACTGATATCATAAATGCCGCACAGCAGCATCATAACTCTGTACAGTTTTACATTAATACGGTATCTTCAACAGTTAAAGTGCATGAATATTACATTGTTATATTCAGAGCAGGGCACAGAGTCCGAAATTTATCCTTGTTACTCCTCTGGTGACAGTATTCACAAACTAATAGTTGAGAAGCGTCACAATTTGAACTCGAATCTGTAACCACAGAGTTAACACTACGAGTCCAGCAAACTCAATGTCAGTTCTTTACCCAACTTCTTTCCTCCCAGCTCATTTACAATTGGGGTCCAGATTTCTCTAAAAAGGTTCCCTTTCCCATGGAGTTCCACATGTAATTTTTCCATTGCGGAAAGATGCCAGATTCTATTTAACCACTCTTCAAAAGGCAGCTCATCCATCGATTTCCAGTGTCTGGCGATGATATTTTCTGCTGCTAAGAAGAGCGTCTGGCAAGCCCTCAGGCTGCCTTCCATACTTTTAGTTTGCGGGTATAGCCCCAACAGCACAACTTCCGGTTTGCACGGTATCACGACCCCCGCAATCTTATTTGCTATCTTCCAGATTTTTAGCCAGAATTCTTTGACCCTCCAACAACTCCACCAACAGTGGATGTAATCACCTACTTCCCCGCAGCCTTTCCAACAAAGAGCTTTCTCTTTTGGATTTGCATACTTCATTTGTACAGGGGTCATATAGAAGCACGTTGTCAACTTTATTTGAATCTCTTTTACTTCTAGAGACTCAACACATTCATGCATATGCCGTCAAATTCTTTTCCCCCCCTCTTCTTCTATTTGGACACCTAATCCCTTTCCCATTGGCCAATATATATATTGTTACAACCGATAATGTGTTTTCCATTGAAACCAATGGAAATTCAATTCCGAACTCACCAAATGCATCTGAACCGAATGTTTGAATTCAAGTTTGGTTCGCAAGTTCAGTTTTGTTGACTGAACTATTCGAGTTTGGTCCAATATATATATTGGCCAATAGGAAAGGGATTTAGGTGTCCAAATAGGAGAAGGGGGGGGGGGGGAAGAATTTGGTGGCATATGCATGACTGTGCTGGGGATATCGATCTATCGATCTATCGATCTACATATTTCCCACTATAACATTTTTGTTTCTTATTCGACTTTGACTTAGATAGATCCCTGTTCTCATAGGTTAGTTTCTTTAATTCCTTAGATCCTGCCCATTCTTCCAGCGGTCTTATACTCAGACCAGGCACCAAATTCTTCTCCATTGCCAGAACTGAGTCAATTGGTGAAAAAGGAGAAACTCCTTCCTGAGTCCTCAACTCCCTTCCAAAACTTAAGAAGAGTACCTGCAAAAGGATGTTCTCTTTTATGTTTATTTAGTATATTCCCTTGTAGGGATGGGCGAACACGGTTTGGAAGTTTGGAGTTTGGACCAAACTCGAATAGTTCAGTCAACAAAACTGAACTTGCGAACCAAACTTGAATTCAAACATTCAGTTCAGATGCATTTGGTGAGTTCGGAATTGAATTTCCATTGGTTTCAATGGAAAACACATTATCGGTTGTAACATTTTTATTTTTTACGCTATGTGGCTGAAAATTGGGCTGCCTATACCTCCAATAGAAAACATTATGTATACCAAATTTCAAAACAATCGGATAAAGGAATCCAATTTTAGAACCAGTTGAATATTGTATTTTGCAATATTCTACATATACATTCTTAGCTGTAACTACTTTGCCTCACATCTAATGTAGGTGAAACCTGTCCAGTTTATACCCCTTCCCATATTTACTATCTTTGCCAAATTTCAGAAGGATTGGAAAAAGGGTCTTGGTGGTATGAGCAATTAACATATAAATGTATGTCTGACTATAACATCTTTGTAGTACAACCAGTGTACATGAAATTTGGCAGGGATATATATAACACTTTATTGATCATCTTTGCCAAATATAAGAAAGTTTTTATAAAGGGTCCCAATTTTATATTCCTGTACAACATATGTAGAGAAGGGGCCTATGCCTGGGATTTTCTTATGTCATTGTGGTATAAGATTGGTTTGTAATGCCAATTGGCCAACAGAAATGTCAACCAAATATCCTCATTCTGTTCTGGGACCATCCCAACATATCTCCCCCACTTGTTTCTGGGAAGTCAGAAGCATCTGTTTAGGAAAGAGTCAATAGAGATTCTCTTATGTCCTCTGTCTCAGTGCTGCAGGATGTGATTGTGATGATAATTGGCCAGCCTGGATGTGTTTAAACTATGTCTCCTGACTGCTGGGATGCTATCTCAGAAGTCCCAGTTATGTTGCTTATGCCCGCCTCAGGGCCGCCCCCTATGCCCACCTCGAAGCCACTACCAATTGGTCCTGTAAAGCTAGAAGCTTGCAGTAATGTGTTTGGCCATTGAATGTGTCTGTCAGTCTTTGGGGTTGCTCCACATCCTTCCTCCTACAGTCTCTCTCCCCCTGCCATGCAGGGTGCCTGCCTCTGACTGGCACTGAATATGCTGATATTCATCTGAATAATGATCTTCACAGGGACAACATCAATTGCTTATATAATTGGGTCCCTTTATCAAAATCTCCTGTACATTTGCTGAAATGGCAGGAAAGGTATTTGATACATTCTTGTCAAATATCCTGTAAACAGAATGGAATATCAAAATGTAACAGCTGGAAATGTATTTTCAGGTTAATGTCTTATACCCTTGGGACCCTTTATCCACTCTTTCCTAAAATTGGCAGAAATATTAAGCATATGGAGGGATGTAATATGCACAAGTTTCATGAACATTGGATGCAAGATAAAGAAGTTGTAGCCATGAATGTGTATGGAGCTTTTCTTAAAATCACAACATTCAATTGCTTCTGAAATCGGTTTCCTTAATCTAATTGTTTTGAATTTTGGTACACATAGTGCCCTCTATCAGGGGTACAGTCTCGCCAAATTCCATCAAAGTTGAATAAGAAACAAAAATATTATAGTGGGAAATATGTTTTTCAGTTTTTTCCCTTTATTTCAAAAACCAAATGTCATTTTCAGTTCCTGATTGCACCAAACTAAAGACCGAACCAAGCCCGACCAAACCGAATACTGAATCCAAACTCAAAGTTCGACTCGAACCACTGAACGGCTGAACATCCGAACCTGGTTCTCTTCGCACATCCCTATTCCCTTGGTCTACTATAATGTTCTTTATTAATGTTTGTTTTTTAAAACCTTATTATATAAGTTATCTGTTACCAACTGAGTTTTGACTATCCAATCTTTTACCCCTCTGTGCTGCTTCCGGCAGGTGGCAGAATCTCATTGTATGTTTGTATATACAGCTTGTCAGGTCCCTACCTGACAGCAGCAGCACATGTAACAGATTAGCCCCAAGATGTGCCAGCCCTGCAGACAGCCCCCCAGGAGGACTGCTGGAGATCACATCAATAATGGGGGACACTGGTGGCCCTGGAGGAACATCATGTCTCCAAAAATCAGGCCTGTGGAGTTTGGGGTGTGGTGATGGGCTCTGGCTGCTGCTGCATGCAGCCACTCCTTACCACGGCCCCTACCCGAATTAAATATATATATTTAATTCAAATTTTTAATCTAATATATATATATATATATATATATATATATACACACACTAAATCTAACTGCTATTAATTATTCTAAAACCTATGGAACATCTAATAACACAAAGGCCTATTCCTACAAACACACTATAAAACTGAATCACTGCACACTATCTCTATCTAGCTCTATATCTAAGCTAACTCCTACATCTATCTAATATAGATAGATAGACAGACAGACAGACACAGGGATGCGGGGGTGCAGACAGCTCACAACAAACAACACAGGGAGGGGTAAAAAACTGAAATGAAAGCTAAATCAATCTAATGCTACTATAAATAAATCCAAAAGCAAGGGAAGGGAATCAGGGATGGAATATATAGTGGGAGGAGGGGGAGGATTCAATGGAGGGTAGGGAGAAAGAACACAGGGATGGGTACAAAATTAAAATAACGCCTAAATCTATCTAACATAATCTAAATAAATGATACTAGAGAGGTAAATGGGTGGGAAGGGTGAAATAGGAGGAGAATGGTAATGGATTAGGAAGACAAACTGCTGGGAGAGGGAGACTTCTGAAAATGCCTGCTGACAGGATCAGTGGCTAGCTCAGAAGGAGTTGGAAGGGGAGAGGGCAATGACTGTTGTGCAGCCTTGCTCCCGCCTACCTCTCTGCACTTATCGCCCTCCATACTCCAGCCCGTGCACTTCGCTCTTCCTCTGTCCCTTCTCTCATCCTTCCACGCCTTCCCTGCTCCCCTAAGCGCCTTTGTCCCTTCTCACTTGCTGGCCCCCATGCCTGGAACTCCCTCCCTGTCCACATCCGCCTTCCCCCCCCTCCCTTCATACCTTCAAATCTCTCCTTAAAACTCACCTCTTTCGCTCTGCTCTGTCTGACTCTTTATCCTGCTGAGCCACTATTCCTATACCTACGATCGGTTTACCCTTATCCTTGCAACATGGACCTGCCTGCTGTCATTCTCATCGTAACCAAGCCAAGTACGTGCACTTGAGACCTCGCATCTTCATGAATGTTAGACCCCTTGTCTCTCCCTCTGTTCCCCTTCCTAAGTCTCTCCCCCAGCTCCTGTCTCTCAGATTGTAAGCCCTAGGGGCAGGGACCGTGTCTATTTTATTACTTTGTAAAGTGCCATGTACACTGCTGGCGCTATATAAATGTTTGTTGTTAATAATAATAATAATAATATCCCCTCCCCTCCCTTCTCCCATGTCCAATCGCAGCCTGCGAAGCCAGTGGTCAGGAGAAAAGGGATAGTGATTGGGCAGGCTGGCTGCTACTCCAAACCTCTCCACCCCTGATGCCAGGAAGTCTGCTCCTCAGCTATCTCCCCTTCCTGGGCCTTCCACTCACATTTTTCCCGCCCGAACTCATTCGAACTCACCTGAACTGTTCAGTCATTTTTGAGTTCGGTTCAGTCGGTTCGGGTTCGGTTTGGAAGTTCGGTTCGGTCAACTGAACAGACTGAGTTCAGTACGAACTCCGAACAGCCGAACCGCGTTGGCACATCTATAGGGATGAAGAGAGGGTCCAGGTCATGGATCTAGGTCATGGATCTATGTTGTCGATCCATCCCCCTACCCCTGAGTGTATGCCCTCATCCCTTCTGCCTTTCTCCCTGAGTATGCCCCTTCTGTGCTTGAGGGTAGGAGCTGGATTCCTGGGCCAGATCCAGACATTGGAAAGGGACCAAATAAAAAAACAGAGATGAGCTGGAATTGACCCACAGGTTCCTCACTCCTGTTCTAGTCCTAGTTCTTCCCAAAAAACACAGAAAGCAGGGGTAGGAGTGTTAGGAATAGGTCACCATTTCCCTGTCACATGCATTCGTTGTCTGTGAGGTACACCACAGGAGACACGAGGGCACTACAGCTCCATGCCTGAGCTGAAACTGGTAGCCTTTTTAATACCTGCAGGTAACACCAAGTGCTGTGTTGAGTACCTGTGTTGACGGGCTGTCTGAGTACCAAATCGGTTACCAGATTACCCCCCAAAAATGGGTTTTGCCATTACCAGTTGCGGATGATAAATTGTGGAAGGAAAGGAGTAAAAATCAGCACAGTAACTTCAACACTAGGGACAGAAACTCAAAAAAAATCAGGGCCAGAAGTCCGTATTCTGAGATGAAAATCAGGACTTTGGGTGATCTGTCAGGCATTAATCGGGTACCGATTAATACTCGATGGTGGCTGCTCAAGTTGAATACCACAAATTCAATAGGTGGGGTCCATTTTTCTGGGTACTCATTTCAGTTCTACTTCAGACTCCCGACAACCAGAGATTTTCCAAGAGCAGTGGCCTGGGGCAGCAGTGACAGGGACTACTACCTTCCCCTTACAAAGAGAGGAATTTCTCCAAAGGAACAGCCTATTGGGCCTCTGCTTCTTTAGATGGTCCCCGTGATGATGATGATGATGATGATCCAATGGAAGCAGAGTGCAGACCAGAGAACATGGACCAGCGTAGCAATAGGAGAACAGCGTCTCCATGATGTAACATGGATTTTTTTGCAGGCAGATCCAGCAGACAAAGACCCCATATTTGGTGGAGGCACATAGAGTGGATGTCTTTAGGCCCCAGGGGAATTCCTGGTTTCTCTAGGCCAATGAGGGGCTAGAGGGGACCATAAGAACTTTCCCACCACTTTACAATGTGACCCTACTACTGTGGAAGGCCATAATGTCACAATCCTGCACCAGGGCAGGGTTAGTTCGTAAGGGGATGTGTCAGCTCCTTTCCCCATCTGCTGTCCAATGGAGCCCACCCTCTTGTGTGACAACATGTTGTGGGGTGATACCCCAAAGGAGCATGACAGCCTCTTTGTCCAGTCACTTCTAATGTGGTCCTGTCTCCTCTGGGTTTCCTCTCGAAGATTGGTGGTAACCCTAGAGGACGTACCTAGAAACCAACATGGATGCATGTAGGTGCGATGTTTCCATAATTGTTTCTGTGGGCCTTGAAGTATTAACTCATCAAGTCTTGAAGGTTTAATTCTTCAGTGCCGTCAAAATGGTCTCTCTTCACCAACTAGAATCATAACTCCACTTCCCCCAAACATGGGTAATTTCAGACGTGACGGGCCATTTGGCCTGCCCGCTGAACCATGGTCTGGGATCCGTTTCAGATCCCAGACAAGAATCAGTTCGGCCGTCCATCAGACATGCTGGCCTGATTCCTACAGGGGATCAGAGAGGGGCTGCACAGCGCGTCGTACGGCCACACAGTCCCACCCCCTGCACTCCCCCAGCCGGCCGGCCGCCCTCTGGGAGATGGGCGGGCACAGCAGCCAATCCAGCCACTGCGCATGATCCGGGCTGGCTGAAGGTAACAGATGTTATTTTCGGCTGATCCTGGATCGTGGTCCAGCTAACCACAATTCTGGACCTCTGGCCGGTCGGAGGTCCAGAATTGTGGTCAATATGTTTCCCGCCAGAGGTTCACTGGGGTGAACATTTGGCAGAACACACAGCAGATGTTACAGGACAAACGGCCACCACAGGGGATTCACTGTGGTTGACCATGGTCCCGTAACGTCTGAAATTACCCCATGTCTCACTATTTTAGGGCAAAAGAACTAATAGGAAGGACCACCTACCATGGGCCACATTGGTAAGAATCAGGCAACGAACAAGGGGGGCAGATTTTCTCTTTTTGCAGCAAAAAGTGGAGTGATGGAGCAGGTCAAAAATAACCTTGCAAAAAACAGACACGCACAAACCTCTTTTTAAAATTTCAAGTTTGAAGATGACACTGCTGAAACTGTTTCAAGTTTGAAGATGACACTGCTGAAAGAAGTGTCCTACTAGTTCAGACCAATGGTCCATCAGACCTAGCATCCTATCTCTGACAGTGGCCGTTCTAGGTCACTCCGGAGAAGTACCCAACATGGTCATAATGGAGTGATCCGTTTCCTGCTGTTCACTCCCAAGCTCCTGACAGTCAGAAGTTATACTCCCCTCACCCCCAACTACTTGGCTAATAGCCATTAATAGACTTATTCCGTTATTTTTGAAACCCAGCTCTGCTACTGGCTTTGACCATATCCTCTGGCCATAAATTCCACAAGTTGTGTGTTGCATGAAAAAACCAACCTTTCTTTTATTTGTTGTAGATCTGCTCCCAGTTAGTTTCATGGAGTGTCCCCTAGTTCTAGGTCTCAAAGGTCTGAGAGGGTAAAAATCTCTTCCCTATTTACTTGTTCCATGGCACTCATGATTTTATAAACATCTATTCCCTTTCAGCCATCTCTTCTGAAAGCTGAAGAGCCCTGACCTATCAAGTCTCTCCTCACACCAAAGCCCTTCTCTGGCCCTTTTTCAGTTCTAAGTTTAAAGATCTTAACCCAATCAAAATGGCCCCTTTAATCAACATTTTTTGTTTTGTCACCAAATTACAACCCCACTCAGCCAAGCATCTTGGGGAAAGCTAAGACTTAGGGTGATTTCAGACGTTATGGGCCCCGTTGGCCCCGTACCGAAATCACCCAATTAATTCCCCACCAGGATCACCCCGTCACGCCATATCAGACGTGCCAGGGGGATCCTGTCGGGGAATCTCGGAGGGGGCGGGGCCGTGCGGCGCAACATGCGGCCGCACAGCCCCGCCCCCTCCACGCACCCTGCCGCCCGCCCTCCAGGGAGACGGGCGGGCGGCGGGGCCAATGCGGCCGCCGCGTCCGGCCGAATGTGCCACGGCCCGGGATCCCTCCAGTGATCCCGAGCCGTGGCGCCCGGCCAGACGTTACTTTTTTTTGGTCCCCGCTGGGGATCTCTTTGACCACGCTTCCCAGGACATTCCCCCGGCTAGCCCGGGAAGCGTGGTTCAAATTGACCCCTTGCGGGTATTGACCGTGGCGAACATCTGGCGGCCGCGAAACAGACGTTCGAGACACATTGACCACAGGTGCGTATTCACAGTGGTTNGGTATTCACCGTGGTTCACTGTGTTCTTGTAACGTCTGAAAATACCCATAGAAAGTGATTTTAGAGGAAAAGAGATAAAGCTGCTGCTGCTTCTTCTTCTTCTTCTTCTTAAGTACTCAGTAAAATGGGTCAACCTGTTGGATTTGATGTAACCAAACTACCTCTTGCCATCCCAACTATCACAACGTGTCAAACAAGTACCCAAACAGGGACCCAAGTAGCTTGGCAGGGGGTCAGGGTAGTGGTGATGGTGATTGGTGAGGGGAATGACAGCAATTCAGGCAATGACATCTTCCTGGGAGTCATGGCCAGTCAACGTGGCTGACGTGCACATGCCCAGAATGGCCAAGTGGATTCATGCCCATCTAGGGCCTGTATAGGTAGGTACACATGTACCCAGCCAACCCTGCGTGTGTGTACGCTCCCAAAGCTGGCTGGCCAAAGAAGCCACTGCTGCCTGGACTGATGCCACACTTTCCTCCCAGTCTGCTACTCTCCCTCTTTCTCAACCATTCTAGGCTTTAGGTAATCAGGGGAATTTACTAACTGTGGGGGCCTGATGATACTTGGGAACCCTGAAGATGAGTGTGGTGGGTGCTCAAAGGTAGTGGGTAGCGGGTAGCAAATCTACTACGATTTCAGTTCTATGTGTGATGCTGAAAAAGTCTCTACCCTGAGCTCTTCCTCCATCGCCAAATTGCACACCCAACATGGGCTTCTGGAGCTGGTCTCCTCCAGATGCAGCTTTGATTCAGAAACCCCTTCAGCCAAACTGGCACCACCCAGAGGTTGACTTTCCGATCATATCAACAAGCATGTAGTTTGTGTCAAGTCCAAATAATGATTCTGTCTCTTTGAATTGTTGGCAGCATTGCTGCTTATCGCTTTTTGGTTCTCTTTTTAACTTGCTGCTGTTTCCTTCCGAGGCGCTAGGCTCAGGGCCAAGCTGAGTTGGCTTTGTGGTAGGATCAAGCAGCTCTTTGCTTACATTATCTTTCTGCTGATAGCTGGTCCTGTCCCTTCCATCCCAAATCTGGGTCTACAAGGCAGCACTAGAGCTGAACGATGAGTAACTCAGCTGGCTTTGGTAGCCGGGAGGCCATGTTGAGGTGAAAAGAGAAATAACTGCTCATTGAACTATGTCCCTATTTCCACGGTGCGTACTTTGACAATACTAAATCATCTGGTTAACTACGGCATCCTTAAGCCCAAAATCAAGAAACTGCCTTCAAGCCACCAATGTACCCTAGTGGATGAGGTGCTGGACTTAGACCTTGGAGACCAAGGTTTGGATCCCAATTTAGTTGTGTTCTTGCTGGGTGGCTTTTGGCAAGTCACGGAAATTATTTGTGTGTTTGCTACCTGTAGGTAATACCTGCATTTTTGAGCAGTCTGTCAGATGTCCGATCAGTACCCAAGTACAGAGCCAGGCACCCGGTGGTACTGAAATAATTGAGAGTGGCAGTCAGAAAATCTGAAAGAAAAACAATAAATTGGTACCTTGGACAGCCTGTCAGGTGTTAATTGGGTACTGGTAGGGGTGTGCAATTTGCTTTTGTTTGCAAGGTTACTAAAATGGATGACTGACGTGCTTGTTTAATGAACTAGCAGTGCCAGTGCAGCAACACCATATGCACACATGCAACATTAATTCTACAAAAACTTTTTCAGTGACTAGCAGCCGGTAGGAGCTCACATGCAGCATTTATTTATTTATTTATTTAAAACATTTTCTACCCCACCCCTCCTGCCACAGGCAGCTCGGGGCAGCTTACAATTTATAAAAACATCAATCATTAAAACAAAACATAAGGGAGGAGAATAAAATCCCAACCACCCACCTCCCCCCATCAATCTCCCCCGACAAATGTCTAGCAGAACAGCCAGGTCTTACAGCTTCTCCAAAAGGAGGGGAGATCCGGGGCCAGTCGGGCCCCGACCGGAAGGGAGTTCTCAGCATTGCTGTCCCCCAGCATTGCCCCTATGGACACGACACGACAGGACAGGCCCTCTTGCCCCCTTAAGCCAACTTCTTACAGTTCAGCAGGGTGGTAGCACACACAGCCAAATTCAGTAGAGAATGGAAAACTTTTATTTTGTCTCTGCTCTGCCAGCCAGTCGAAACTTGCCATCTGGCTTGTCCATCACTCAAGTTTCCCCTCCCATACCCCACCCCCTACAAATATGGCACTATGTTTAGTTTCCTAGCTCAGAGAAGTTAGGGGGGCGGGGTCAGATGTCTGGATCACTCTAGTCATGCACGCAATGGCACTAGCACTCGATTGAGGCTTCCAAAGTTTTCCAAAGTTTTGAGGACCTGCCTTGGTATTCGGAAATTTGGACTTAGGAAGTTCGGAACCGAGTAGCAGAATCCCTGGTGGGTTCCAGAGTTTTCCGAGGACCGAATTTCAGCTCTAGTTTTTCTCTGTGGTTCTCCTGGCCATAGTGGACCACCATGCCCAGATCATGGATGCACTGGCTGGGTGGTCTGAGAAGAACCACAACAGCTGCATCTTCAGCCAGTCCCCCTTCTTTGGCCACATGTACACCGGAGACTTTGGACCCTTCTCTGAAACCTGCATTGAGGGGGTGTTCAGGAGGCCTGTTTTTCTTGGAGACCCTGCCTACCCTCTGAAGCCCTGGCTTATGAAAGCATACCACATTGCCTGTACCACTGAGCAAAGGTACATTAACCGGAAGTTCAGCACCACCCACTATGTTGTGGAAAGAACTTTGGGGCTTTTAAAAAGAACTCCTGGAGATCAATTGCTACAAGAACTGATTTCCAGCTGCAAACCGCTGGCTTGATGACAACCGCCACCTCTGTTCTGTACAACATCTGCGAGACCAGCAGGGAGAACACCCACACACACACTGCCAGTTAGCTCTGGTAATCAATTGTTTCTGTTCCTGGACCAGTTTAACTGAGCATAGCAGTGCATAGCCGGAGAGATCCGGGACACATTGCGCCAGAACATCAACCAAAATACTCGTCCCAACACCCAGTGACAGTTTAATGACGGTTCTTTTTGTGTTAATGATAAAGCCTTTTAAAATGTTTCCGGTGTGTCACTGTGTTGTCCTCTAGTCCATCCAGCCCCCCTTCCTCCCCAGCACTGGAATGACATACTTTCCCTCCTTGGACCCCGAAACCTTTTCCTGTGCTATTTCCCACCCATTTCTTTCCCTGTGTGTTCCCTATTGTTATTTGCTGGCTAACCGGCTTCCAACCTGAACCTCTGTGTTTTCCTACTGGCATTTACAGATTAGCCACGTCTGGGAATGCCAATAGGAAGGGCAGAGGCGTGCCAGCTAGTATGCCCTCCCACCATGGTGCCTTCCTACCCACGTCCCAGGCCTACTAGTATTCACGTGTAGTGCTGCTGTGTCCCAGGTATTATCCAGTGCTCCCCCACACTCTCCTTGCCACCTGTCAACACAGTGAAGAAGAAGAAGAAAAACCCTACCTAATTAGAGAACAGTAAACGGTAGTCTTTACCATGCAGCTGTGTAAACACAAACACACCCACCACTGCAAGTGCATAAACTTACTGTTCTCCTCCACCTCCTCATTAAAGGTGGCACCCGGGTCCTCTGTAGCCTCAACTAGCACCTCCAGTGGGTACTCAAACATGGGTTGAACTTGACTCTCCAGCTTGAGGGGTAGACCATCAGAGTCATGATGTCTCTGTTGGCATCGATCCTTGCCAGTTCTGGTGTGGGAATGGTAACAGAGGAACTTCTGCTGGTGGTCGCAGGTTCCATGGGTGGAGCAGGAGCAGTTGGAGTGGCTGCAGTTGGAGAGAGCAGTGGAGGAGCCATATCCATCCGCTTCCAGCCCATGGAGACAGGTATAGGGGGGCAGATCCATGACACAAATCTATGATTTGGGCCCTCCTTTTCTTGAGTGCACTCCTCCCCCCCCCCCCCCCCCAACTTCTATGTGACACTTGGAGCTTGTACTACTTTTCAAAGCGGCCCACAGGATAGAAACGTTTCTCCACCCCTGCTCTACATGGTGATGGGTTCCTGGATAGACAGATATGTCACATTTGTATATTGTTGTCCTTGCAGTAGGCTATGAAGAAAGAATATTATTAACACTACAGCTGATTATGTCCGTATAATGTCTCCAGTCAATTGGTACCATCCTAGTGGTGACGTACACCACTCGCCGGCGCAATGCCATCATGGCAGGTGCAGCTTCTCCACTCCCCTGGCTGCAGGGTGTGTGGGCTCTGGGGGGTTGCATCGGCAGGGGCGTGCCATTGCGTCGAGCGACTTGGTGCATGCAAGGCACGCATGCACACATGTGCACCAGTGTAAGTACACTGCACCTTGCATAGGCACAGTTTAATAGGGCCTCTAGGATCGCACCCAATATTTTTTTTAATCTCAGGAGTGGATTGCATGGAACCTGCATGCACATCTTTTTACCTTTCTCAGTATACCTCATAACAAAAATTCTCTGCTCGGTTCTTCCACCTTGCTCTGCTAACCCTAACCTTGTTCCCTTGGCAGCAAACGTATGGCGCAAAGCCTGTTACTCATTTCTCTTGCATTGCTTCTTCTCTCCAGTGTGGGTGTCAGAGAACCCTTTTGAGTCCAATGTTCGAATGGTTTCTAGGCATCACAATGGGTTGTTTAGATGGATGACCTGCTCTGGTGCTAGCTGTGCCAGCCCGATCCATCCCCCTGAGTAGCCTAGCCATCTAAAGGCACCGGCTCAGATGTTGAATTGATGCTTGCCCCAGGATAGTCCTGCAGGTGCTGCTCCAGAACTTCCTAGAGTGCCACCGGCAAGTGGGCCAGCCATACTGGCCCTAAGAGGAGCAGCGGTCCATTAGATGCTGCTGCACCACTTCTAGCTGGACGTTGCCTCAGGCAACACCATAGCATAATATTGGTTTCAGCTCTAGTTAATTGGTACGTGTTTTCAGGTTTATTCTTTGAAATCTAAATTCCTTCTTTCTTTCTCTATTTTCCCTCCTTTCCAGCAAGAAAAACAGCAGACACCAAACAAGAGACCATGGGAAGGCATCAGGAAGGTCCACTCGCCACCGTCATGGGTGCAAAAGGACATGGACCCCGTACCCCAGTCTCCCTTAGAACTGAAAACTGTTGAGTGGGAGAAAACAGGGGCCACTATCCCTCTGGTGGGACAGGACATAATCGACCTCCAGACAGAGGTCTGAGCAGAGAAAGAAAAGAACAGAGACTTGTGTTGGGTTTGGTTTTTGCTTTTTTTTTTCCCAGAAAAAAAAATTACAAACAAAACAAAAGTTTTTTTAAAAAACAAACAAAAATGATTAAATTAAATCACAAACCGAGTGAGCAAAGTCTGTTGGTTTCTTTTAGAAACCTTTGCTTAAAAAAAACCCCAACAAAACAAAATGGAAAAAAAAAGAAATAAAAGAAGTAACATTTGTATCATTCTCTGCAGAAAGAGTTGGGGGGGGGGAGGGGATATTACTTTGTAGAACATAGTAGCATTAGGTGCAGAACACGTGTGATCTTTCCCAGGTAAGGACCGAAGAGGAAAAAGGCCAAGAACAGGAAAGAAAAATGGGGAAGGACAGGATTTGAAAAAAAATAAAAACTAATGTGATGCTCATAATGGCAAGAGGATGATCAGGAAATCATCACCAGACACTTTCTGCTCTGTAAGAGGTTATTGGGAGCAACCAATGTGGCAGGGGATAGATGGATTCATTGGAAAGCCAGGTCAGATATTGGTCAACCAATGGTTCCAGGTGAAAGACCAGCACTGGCTGGCCCATGTCCAGGCAGTGGAAGTGGGGAAGAGAGAGAGAAAAAAAGAATAGAGATGCTTGCCTCTCTCCCATCCCCTCTCAGCAGGAGGAATTCATGACTACATCCCACCATCAAGAATGCGTCGCCTCCATCTGGATTGCTGCAATGGCCCTACATGAGGCTACTCAGAGGATGTTGTGCCTGAGCTGCTCGGAGGATACCGTGGGTGACAGCCCGTGGTTGGGCAAGGAGGCCTGGCGGGAACATCCCCCCACCCTTCCTTCCACGGCAGACTTCCCGAACTCTTTGGAAAGTGGTACGCAAGGAGTTGGAAGAGACTTTGTCTTGAGTCAATTAAGAGCCACTCAACCTGTCTCCAGATTGAAGAACTTAAAGGTGGGGGGGGGGGGGGAATGAACGGATTAAGGGAAAACAAACAGACAGACAATAAAAAAAAAAGAATGTAGGTCATTTCATTGACTGTTAATTACAAATAGACAAACTAAATGTGGGCCTTTGGTGCAAAGGTTTGCTTGGCCTCATTTTTCCTCCTTGTTTTAAAGACTCGTCTACCCCTTCCTGGAAGCCATCTCTGGCTACGTACCTGGAGACGTTGAGTATGTGGAGAATATTGCCTTAGGACTTTGAGACAAACTGACACATTGAGTAACATCCACTTGGAAAAAAAAAATCTATTTTTTTTTCCTTCTTTTCTTTTCATCAATAAAAAGAGAACTTGAAACCCGAGAACTTTCCTTTCTTTGACTCTTGTCATTTTGAATGTCTTTCAATATGTTAGTTTCATGCCAACAGAGCCAAAACATCAGCTCTTTCACAGGGGCCCTGGAGGAAAGTTTGGGATGGTGGCAAACATGTGGGCCCTTTCATCCAATGGGTTGGAATATCTTACTTCTTTCAAGTCATCCAGCACCTCTGGTAGCTGTTCACCTCCTCCTTGGGCTGAATCCTGGTCCTATGAAGTCAAAATCAGAACTTCTTCTTTCAATGGAGCCAAGATGCCAACCCTTCCCTCACTGTTCCCCATACTCAGGAAATAGCTTTCTGGTTCTAATTCAAGGAGAGGAACTCAATTGAGCGCATAAAAGCACAGTGATTTTTTTTCAAGACAGTTTTTTCCAAGGAATTTTCATTTGCAAGAAAATGTTAGCCCAGTTTCCCCCCTCCCCCCCCCCAATACTTTTCAATAAGTTATGGGGGGGGGGGGGGAATTAGTGTTTTAAATAGGAAAAAAGTCAGGATATTTTGTGGGAATAAAAATTTGAGCAATTATTTTTGCAAGCATCCATTTTGTTTCTCATGAAAATCCTCATTTCATGCAAGAACTGAATGCCGTGATTTTTTTTCCCCTACATAAACACTTGACAAAATGTCTTTCTTGTAACAACTTTTCCCAAAAATATTTTTCCCTTTAAAAAAAAGTCATATTTTTAATCTGAATTTTTTCCTCTAAATGTGACCCAGCCCTTTGATAAGTTTTACCAATTATTGTCATGAGGCTGGACAGCCTTCTGTTGGGGATGTTATAGTAGGGCTACCATACCACCTCTTTAACAGGGAATGCTTATAAAAGATAATGCATGTTGCACGACTGCACTGAAACTGATGCAGCCCTGCAACATGTAATTTTCACGTGCGTCCCGTGTTAAAGGGCAGGTATGGTAACACTATGTTATAGCTATAGTCATCCTGCATGCAAACGGGTTGAACTAGATGAGCTTTGAGTTCCCTTCCAACTCTTAAGATTCTCTAAAGCACTTTGGGCCCTAATCCTTCAAATACTTCTTCAGTTCTGCATAAGTTTTTGGGGTTTTTTGTGTGGTGTGTGTGTTTGCTTTTGTTTTTTATTTCAGGATTGAGAATTAAGGGTATGTTCTCATGGTCAGCTGTTCTAGATTAAGACACCCCACCCCACCCCAGGAGAATCTCTCAATATACTTTAACCACCTTGTTCTTCTTATGGTCAGGGCAGTTAAAATTTGCTTCAGTCGGGATTTTTGTATCACTTACCAGAAGTGCAGTTAAAGTTGCCTGTTACTCCAAAATAGGAAATCATGATTAAAGGAGGCTGTGAGAACATACCCTTGGACTCTGATCAATAGACTTTTCCTCACATAGTCTTAGGCCCCAATCCAAGGTCCCTGTGTACACGTTGTGTATGCACGCATAGAGCTGAAACAAGTACCTGTGGAAATGGGTATTCCCTTCAGATTTCTGGTACCCAAATTGACCCACAAAGTGTGGGTATTAATTGGTATCTAATTAGTAGGGATGGGACTATTGGTATCAGATTAATCCGATAATGCTGATAATTGTCGATATCGGATTAATCTGATAACACCGATACTGTCGATATCGGTATATCTTTTGTTAACATTGCCAATTTTTCGGATCTTTAACATTGCGGCCATTTTAAAAATGGTCACAATGTTAAAGAGACGAAAAATCGGCAATGTTAAAAAACCGATATACTGATACCGATAAATCCAATATCGGATTAATCCAATACTGATAAAACCGGTAACCGATAATTTGCCTGGAGTCCCACCCCTACTAATTAGTGCCACGTTCAGGTACCTGATGTCTCAGAATATCACCTTCCAGTTCTATGAGTTTGCATCATGATTTTCTGGAAAATCAGGATTGGAAATTACCAAAATAATTTTGTAATCAGGTATCCCATTTGTGATTGGGTAGTCTATCAGGTACCCCGTACTTGAAAATGGAGTTATCCTGGGAACTAAATTAGGTACCGGCTTCAGCTCAATGTGCTGATGGAAATCATAGTTTTGTTGAATATACATGGTGGGACTGATCCCATGACCTGCGGATTTCCATGTGTCACAGTGTGCCCGCCATGGAGGTGTCCAAGGTTCCCACATGGGCATGGGTGCACACGGGATCTGAAGGGCATAGAATTGGTCCCTGTGTGTGTGCGTAGGATACCCCCAGGAAAGTTCCCTGCCTCCTGACCGCACCGTCATCAGGAGAGAGAGTGGTTGATGTGATGGTGGCACAGTCGGGAAGTGGGGGCCTTTCCGGAGGGCAACCTGACCTTGGATGTTAGAAAAATATCGCTGAGTCACAACGGTGATTCACAGACTTCAGTGGGGCAACTCTGGAGTAAGTGGTCAATGGAGCAAGCTCGACCATAAGCTAAAGATGGGAACAAAAATTGGAATTTATCAAATCACACTCTAGTCTGCCACCATCGGAGGTTGCTTGATATGTAAGCATTTTTTTTAAAAAAATAATCTATTCTTTTGGTCCACATGGTTTTATTTTTTACAAAAAAAGACAAACAGAGTATAATGGCATTTATATGGTCATGAACTGTATAAATATTAAAAAGGAAAATTAAAAAAAAAACTTTAAAAAAGTTAAGATCCAAATAGTTTTTAAAAAAAGAGTTACTTATAAAAACTGTGATGTAATTGTCAGATTTTAGATTTACTCTATGAAAGAGGAAAGCACAAAGGCCTCAGAAGCCAGGTTGTAAAATATTGTAATTATTATAATTACACATAATGAATTTTAGCATACAAATATCTTTCTACTGTGTTTTCATTCTTTTAATTTCTTTTTTTCTCCCTCTGTCCAGCTAAGCCCCTTTCTTCTTGACTTTCCCCCTTCCCCACCCTTAAATCCCCCCATTCCACTCCACATTGCAGGACATTAACGGTGTTATGTAATTACAGAGATAAATGTTTGTTTAAGAACTGTTGATATTCTACTTTTTTCTGCTCAGTTTTCTCTAGCTAATTCTGCTCCTTCCCATCCCACCCTACTTTCCCTTTCTCCCGGTCTCCGTCCCCAATCTCTGTGTTCATCAGTTTTTTCTGTACAGTTTTCACAGCACAAATGAATGTGTCTTATTTCTAATAAAAAAAGTATAAATGTTAGTCATGTGTGCTTTTTAAGGGCTTGTCCTGTGTATGCGAGGGATAGGATTATACATGGATCGTGACCAGAGATTGATTGCCATGTTGGCTCCAAACACAACCAGGATGAAAGGCTTGGAATCCGATCTTCACCTATTAAAGTCGATGAGGACTGAGACGTTGAAGCCATTGGTTACGGGATTGCACCAAAAGTAGTTCAGGTGACTGATGGGACTGATCCAAACTTTGCATGTGTGCAGGGTGTGCGCAGCTTAGGGCTAGTTTAAAACCATCGTTCTGTTTTTTGTGGAACTGTTCCTCGAAAAGAGAACAGCTGTTGGGATTTCAGTCAGAATTCCGATTTCAAATAATTTTCCAATCACAGATTGGAAGGGTCTGATTGACCCTTTTGTGCGTGAGCAAAAGGCCACAGCTGTTCTGCACATGCTCAAAATGGCCATGCCCTACACCAAAACGGTGACCACTATATCAGTGTTGGGCAGAGGCCATTTGTGCATGCGGTCATTTTGTACATGCAAAAAATGCTGCCTTTTTTTGTTTCATTGGTCTGATCAGAATTCTGATTGGAATGTTATCCAAACTCCAATTGTACCAACCAAAATGCTCAATTCCATCAAAAAACAAAAGTTGCAGAATTTCGGTTTTAGCCCTAACGCAGCGTCACAATGAATGCACAAAGATTGTGCACACGAACCCTTTGGGTGCAGGTGGTATGAATGTGAGTCTTGGATTGTGCCCAGTGATGATGCTTCTTGGATCAACTCCAGTTGGTGAGTATATGTCGTCTTTTAAGCTACACAGAGGGCATCTTAAGGCAGGTTTTACCCTCCACCTGCAATGCCAGTGTCTCCAGGTAAAGAGCATCAGCAGAGCCCAAGGCTTCAGCCGCCACTGCCTTGGGGACCTCAGGTCAGAATGTAAAATTTGACAGCTACATGGTAGAGGCAAAAAGAAATTATTTTAGCCAAGTAGTCAACCCCATTGGATTGTTCCCCTTAGTTTTCTCACTGATGCTTTAGTTATTTGGCTCATTCCTGAATATCTTGTGTTGACCATGCCGATGTTTTTCTTAAGAACATATTCACTGCCATACCAGATGAAACGAATGGTCCATATCGCATAAGATTGTGTTTCTGTTAGTGGTAGCTTTGGTTGCTTCAGAGAAGGCCACAACAGAACATAACAGAGTCTTCCATTTCCTGCTATTTATTCCCAGCCCCAAACAGTCCGAGGTCTCATCCCCTAAGCAGGAGGGGGTGTAGCTATGGGTAATTTCAGATGTACGGGTCTCCATCTAGTCACGGTCCGGGATCCGTTTCGGATCCTGGTCAGGGATCAGGCTGGCCGTCCTTTAGATATGCCAGCCTGATTCCTACAGGGAATCGGGGAGGGGGTGGGGCCACATGGCACAACATGTGGCCGCACAGCCCTGCCCCCCATGCTCCCCGGCCGCCCATCCTCTGGGAGACAGACAGGTGCAGCGGCCAATTTGGCCGCTGTGCCCGATTCCACATTGTGGTCTGGGCCACTAATTGCCATTCACTGACTTAACCTTTTGAAGTACTTATTCAACCCTGTTGGGTTTTTAATAATAATAAATAATAATAATAATAATGAATAATAAATAATTAATAATAAATAATCCACTTATGCTATTGACTTTGCAACATCCACAACTGTACATTGAGTGAAAAGGCACTTCCTTTCATCTGTTTCAAATCTCCTGACATTCAATTTCATAGAGTGTCCCCTGATAAAATACTGCCTTTCCTTCCATGCTCCCGTGTAGCCCCAGTGGTCGGTCAGGAGTTCCCTCTTCTGGGTACCGCCAGTTATTCATGCTTGTACGATAAGGTCCCGCAGAGAGGCATTCTCAGTTGCTGGTCTAGTACCATGGAACTCCCTTCCCCCACAGGTAGACTGGCCAGATATGCAAATTTTAGAGGACACATGAAAAATACAGGTTGCAAGGCTGCATTGGCTCCAATGCAGCCCTGCAACCAGTGGCCCTTTTCAAATGGGCTCCGGTGCGGGGGGATTAGTGTTTGCAGTGGTGCGGGAGTGGTCGTTACACAGGCGCACATCCATCTCCATGCATGGAGCAACCACCATTGTCAATGGTTGCTCCATGCGTGGGCGATGGGTGGAGGTGGGTGGAGCGCAGGAGCATGCACATACCTCCACTCACGGGCTGCGGTGGTCATACAAGCCCCGCCCCTCCATGGTCACACAGCAGATCTACCGAGGGGCGGGCGGTGTCTTGTGTGAAAAAGGACTGTATTTCTCATGTGTCCTCTAGAATGTGCATATCTGGCCACCAAAGCCCGAGTTTGGTCTGCCAAAGCCCGAGTTTGGGCATATTCCAGAGGCGGTGTAACATTCTCCTTTTTGACAGAGCTTTTGGCAGGCATGAATAAAGTTGGGTTTGTGGGATTTTGGGGGTAATGGTAAATATTTTTAGGGGATTTTATTGTATTGCTTTTAATTTTTACTAATATTTTCCTTCTTTTTTTGTGTGTTTGTTTTTGTAAGCTGCCCTGAGCCTTCAGGGAAGGGTGGGGTATAAATGTTGATAAATGTATATGGTATTTTTAGGAGGTTTATTTCTAAATGAAAAGAAAATGAACAAAATCAGTAATTTAGTATTTTGAGAAGGGGTCTATTCATCTTCTGGGAATATGATGTGTTGCTATTAATACGACGTGGAGGTGAGATATTTGGAGAGGGGGTGATTCTTAAAGCTTCCTTCTGTGTAGCAATGAGTTTTAGTCTCATCTTTAAAAAATCCAAAAAAACCCAACCAAACTTCTAGCCCTCATGGTTGCAGACTTCAGGGTTCAACTTCCTAGAGTCTCAAAATCCAGAAGTCAATAGAAGACGAACCCAAATCTTTTTATCTTTTAAAATTCCAAGATTTATATGACAAATCCATGAACATGGAAGGCTCAGCTCATGATTTTTGAGCCATTGCCAATACAGTAGAAGCCTCTTTATTGGAGGTGTAAAAAAAATATAGGGATGGGCGAACATGGTTCGGAAGTTCGGAGTTCGGACTGAACTCGACCAGATCAGTCGACCGAACCGAACTTGATTTTCGAACCGAACCGAATTTCCGAACTCAGTTTTGTTCGCCCATCCCTATAAGATAATATTCCATTTAGTTCAATGGGGTTTGAATTTCCGAACTCTGTTCGGAGGTTCAGAGTTCTGACCGAACTCGAATAGTTCGGTCGACTGAACCAAACTTCCGAACCGAACTCGTTTCTCGAACCGAACCGAATTTCCGAACTCGGTTCTGTTCGCCCATCCCTAAAAAAAAAACCTCAAATCAATGGCAATCCCATTAAAGGGAAGAGTTGACCTTAGTCACTTTTATATCAAACTAATAATTTAGGGTATTTTTATGGGTTTTATTTCTAAATGAACAGAAAAAGAATAAAATCTCATCACATAATGAATAAATGTTAAGTACATCATTTGAAATATGAGTCAGTTGTTCACTGTTTCCACCACTGGGCTGCGTCAGAATGAAATGTATCTTCCACCATCCTCATTCCACTTTCCTGCATCAATTGTTCAAGGCAGGGGTGGTGAAATTCAGACTTGGGGGCCAAATGCGGCCCATGGCTAATTTTTATTTTTCCCCTTTCTAGTTCCCGCATCTGTCCCTTGGATCCAGTTTCTACCCAGAATTATTGAAATGCTTATCTCAGGTAAGGGAGCAGGGATGAGGGCATGCACACAAGGATATGGGGCAGTTTCATGATCTGAACTGCTCTCTTCCTGTTCCCCTTAAACATCCCGTCCCCAACTTCTGTGTTGCCCTCGGAACTTGTAGTAATTTTCAAATTGGCCCCTGGGAGGGAAAAGGTTCCCCACTCCTGGTCTAAAGCAATGGTTCCCAAAATGTTTGACTGTGCAGCTACATGTTGTATTTAGGACTGAGATGAGAGCAAGTGTTCCTGCTCTGAAGGGAAATACCGACCTTTGGGGGGCACGTGCGAGTGTCCGTTGGTACTTCATCGGGTTCTGGTGATTCTGTGCTTCCATTCTTTATTGATTTATTTATTTTGGCATCTTCATCACTTTCCATGACCGCTCATCACTTTCTGGGACTTGTTTTGCCACTTTCCGGGACGTTTACGACAGTTTTACAGCAGTTTTACAGCATTTTAATGACTATTTCAAGCACGTCCCTGGTGCTAAGCTGGCACATTCCCACCTCCACAGGCCCCGGGGGTGCATGCAGGACACACATGAATCTTAGGACCGGCTCGTAACAGTCCCATTCAACTTGCGAAAAATAACAAATGGCGAAAACAGTGGGAAAGTTGTTTTGTGTGAATTTCAGCGAATTCCCTGCTTCCAATGGAAACAGCATTGACTGAGATCTCTCGTTTCAGGTCTAGTTGTATTGTCCTGCAATCTGTCACAGCAATGTATAAAATGCACAGTATATAAATATCAATCATGATTTGATCTCTGATCTACATAGGATGATGCATCTTAGGGTGAAGACCCAGCATTTCGGATTCCCACTTTTTAATGGCAAAACGAAACAAGCAGATTTTTATTTGTGGATATTTTCCTCAATAGTCAGATATCCCTCCAAAAATCCAAATAAACACCCATATTCAAAATGGTGATTCTCATATCTGCTCACTCAATTTATTTGCTTATTTGGTTTAGTTGGTTTATTTGGTTCTGTTATTCGATCATTCCAAGCACACGGACACACTGAATAATCAAATAAATGAGCCAAACCAAAACATACAATGTGAATACTTGAATGAAGGAGCACAAATGTCCACTCTGCCAGATTTGGTTTTTGGCCGTTGAATTTGTCAGATAGTATATTTGCTTTGAATATTTCATTTATGTCTAAAACCGAGGGAGATCCCATGACTTCTCCCTACAGTGTGCTCAATTGCCAGTTTCTTCTTATAATTACTACATGACTGCAATGTGCTCTACGTGGAGCTGTGCTTGATGACTGTTTGGAGCTGCCACTGGTGCAGAAAGGGAAAGGGGTAGTGTGCTGCCTCTTGGGGTGGGGTTCTGGGAGCACATTACATCAGTGCTCCAGAGTCTGCACTGACTGTCAATAGCTTTCCGGGAACAAATCAACTTGCTAGTTTTGACCTTTAAATCCCTAAACAGCCTGAAGACCACGTATCTGAAGGACCGCCTCTCCCACTATGTCCCATCACAATCATTTGCGGTCAGCCGGTAGCAATGTCTTGTAGGTATCGCCTCCTAGCCAAGCTCATATGGCGAGGACACACCGAAAGGCATTCTCAGTTGTTGCCCCAGTACTGTGGAACTCCCTTCCCCTGGAGGTTTGTGAAAGCCTGAGTCTGAGCATGATTACTGCCGGTCCTAACCTCGGTAGCAAGGGAAAGCAAATGTTCTCCATTTTCTTTATTGTGGCCTTGCAAAGGCAGGTCTATATCTATGTGTTTGAGGTGTGGGAGGGAAGAGAGGTCATGAATAAATTGAAATAGCATCACCAGTGTGAGAAGGACTCGTATAAAAAAATCACTAAAGAGAAAGGTCTTACATTGCCTAACCAAATATTTCACTTAGTTATTTTGGTGTTTCATTTAGTTTTGTATTTGATTTGCCTTGTTTTGGAGCTACTCTGCATGCCCCACAACCGTAAAAGGAAGCCACCAAAATACTGAATCAGCTTGAAATGAAATATCCAATTAGGCAGATATGCCAATAATAGTATCAGCTGTGAATATTATTCAGATACTCGAAGACGTCAATTCACACAGAGAGGTGAAAAAATATTTGATGCAAATATGTTATCTGTCAAATTCAGCCGGATGAATCAGACATTTTTCCTTATCTCCTCAGGTACCCACGTTGGTTGCTTCAGATCCAGATGTTGGCTGGGTCAGTTTATTCAATTTGATCTGTTTGGTTTATCCAGTTATTTGGTTTAGGCTACATGCACCAAAACAAGTAATTGAGTGACTGTCTTATCAACTTCATGAATGGGTGAAAACAGACATGATGCTAACCACCCTTTAACCACCATTGGTGGTTATTTATGCATGTTGCAGGGCTGTATTGGTGCCCTATGCAGCCCTGAAACATGCATAAATGACCACCAAGAGTGATTAAAGGGTGGATAAAGTCATGTCTGTTTTCACCCAATGTCTCCTTGCCTTTCCTTTTTGTTCCCCTCTCCCTTCTGTTTCCTAGATTGTAAGCTACTTGGACAGGGACCTGTCTCTAAACAATGTTTGTAGGGTGCCAGGTACATTGCTTGTACTATATAAATACATGAAAAAATAATAAACCAGTTAATTTAACCAAATAAGCCAAGCAAGTGTATAGCTACTTTTGATGCTGATATTATATGGAGAGCTATCCGAATATTGAAAAAGATATCCAGGAAAGAAAACTGACCATTTATTTTACCATTATTCACAAGTAATAAATCTACTTTTTATTTCAACCCCAAGTGAGCTATGCTGTTGTCATCTAATGTGGCTCCCATTGGCACTTTGCCTATTGCTATTTCTGCCCATGCCAAGCAAACTGGAAAATACTTTCAAAACTCTAACATTCCAGTAAGGGAACTGAGTTCTTATCTTCGCCACACTTTGCACCGATGCAAATGACAATTAAAGGTGCAAAAGTGTAAGGTAGCAGTTCCAAGACTGTGTCTCAAAGCCCTAAGTGAGGTTGTACTAGGGATGTGCGAACGCGGTTCGGAAGTTCGGAGTTCGGACTGAACTCGAATAGTTCGGTTGACCAAACCAAACTTTCGAACCGAACTCGAATTTGACTGAACTGTTCGGTCGAATCTGAGCCAGTTCGGAAGGTCAAAAAACCCGGTTTTGAATGTACAAACTCGGTTCAGAAGTTCAGAATTCAACCGAACTCAAATAGTTTAGTCAATCGAACCAAACTTTCGAACTGAACTCAATTTTCGAACCGAACCAAACCAAACCAAATTTCCGAACTCGGTTCAGTTCGCACATCCCTAGGTTGTACCATCTACAGCTTGAGTGAAATTCCCTTTTTCAGCCTGATTCCATTTCTGACAGAATCCGGTTGTTCGATCGATTCTGGAATAATGTGGAATGAACAAATATTTCAATTCCCTTTCTCTGGAATCAGTCAACAAAATTTTAATCCTCTGTGTGCATGTGCAAATGGATGGGGGTGTACCACGCACTGTGCATGCACAAAATGGCAGCCTTCATGCTGTTGTATAGGAGCTGCCATTTTACACGTGCGCAAATCATTTGATCGGAATTCTGGTTGAAAACGTCCATCAATCGAAATTCCGGTCGCCATTCTGATTTCATGGGAAATTTCTGGAGAACCTGAATGGTTAATTTAAACCACCCCTAATCTACAGATGGGGGGGGGGGTCATCATCCTGATTGATGCACAATATGGTTTGTGCAATGTTGTTGCTGTGTTGGGTTGCAGGATGATAGTTCAGTCTTAAAATGGAAACACAGGTGCACAAGTTCAGAAATCACTGGTTCAAGGCAAGGCGGAATCGGGCACAAAATCTACAATCCATGCTGTCTCAAAGAATTTCTCCAGCACAAAGACACACACAATAATGGAAATAAATTTAGAGAGCTTGAAATAGAGCAAATTCAATTTATCAAGCTGGCTCCAGCGTTGCCTTTCAAAGAGAAGCCAAGGCAAAATTTCTTAAGAGGCCAGTTCAATGAAGGAATCAGCTCTGCTCCAGAAGAGTTATTCATGGAAAGTAGGTCATGGCAATCAATTAATGGCACAACCAGTTTTGTTTGAGCTCTGTGCAGCAAGAAGGGAGTTCTTTTCTCCCTTTTTTATTTCCAGGCAGGGAGCGATTGGAATCTAGGTTTTCAGGCTAAAACAGATTCCAGTAGCATTCTTTCTTGATGACAAAAAGAAAATCCCAGCAACTGGAATTGCAACGGGATGGGCTAGGGTTCATAAAATACAATAAAATAATGGTTTGATTTCTCCAAACATCACTCAAAGACTATGAGGTAAATCCAAATAGACCCCACACCTGTAAACCTGAAACAATTGTTTGCGGCAAATACAATATCTGCCAAAATTCACTCGTTTCAATTAGGATCTGACAAAGCAAATATTTGGGACAGCTTCATTGGATTTCCACTTCCAATCTTTCAGTTTGGTTAGTTCAGATTATTTTTATCTTTGTTGTTTTGTTGCTGCTGTTATGCATTTATACAGAACCAGTAATGTACCTGGCACTTTAAAATAATTAATTATAGACAGCGTCCCTGCCTCGAGAGGTTGACAATCTAGGAGAGAGAAGGAAAGGCAGATAAGGGGGGGGGGGATAGAGGGAGAGACAGGGATACATTAATGAGGTTGAGAGGTCACAGGTGCATGTGCTTAATTTAGACCACTTTCAGACACACACCCCGCACATATTCTGGCTGCTGGGGGGAATGTGCAGCCAGGATATGCGCCGGGATCAGCTGGTCTGAAAGCCCACCCTACGCCGTTTTGCTGTCAGACACATGCAGGGAGCTCTGCATCCCTGTGTCAGGTGATAAATGGTGTGGTCCCACTCATCAGGGGGGACATACTCTGGAGCTGGTGTTCTGCACTGACCTTGAGGTGGGTGGTCTGTTAGTGGGAGAAGTGTCATCTATTCCCTTGTCATGGACAGACCATTATCTTCTATGGGCCAGTCTCCCAGTGCATGTTTGCCCACAGCAAGGTGCGGAACTGGTTCATTTGGTTCCTCCCCAGAGACTTATAGAACCGGAATGGTTCCGGAATGCTCTGGGGGATATACCTTCCGACCTCGACGGTCGCTCGCTCCATGCCCTCATCATTCTTTGGAACACCTTGCTATGTGAGGCCATCGACCGAATGTTTCCCAGACGTCCACTTCCCGAGCATAGGCGATGCAGGGCCCCATGGTTCACAGAAGACCTGTATCAGCTGAAGCAGGAAGGGAGGCGGTTAGAGAGACAATGGTGCCGTACCCATACTGAAGCCAATTGACCATGAGATGTTGGTGAGCTCTCTGCAGGACCATACAGGGGTGGGTGGGACGGTTCTTGAATAGTTCCACTCTTTCCTAGCTGGTAGAACTCAGCATGTGGAATAAAGCTGTGTTAAAAGCTTATGCTGTGGCTATGCAGGCAGGAAAGAGGAAGTTCTTTGCTACCATTATAGCATCTGCTAAATCTCGTCCAGCTGAACCTTTCCGAGTGGTGAAGGGGATGGTCAGTCTGGCCTCTCTCCACCTGGAACTGGATTTGTCCAGTGCTCGCTGTGACATTGTTATTAATTATTTTGCAGATAAAATATCTCATAACCATAACATCTTCGACGCTGTAAGTAATGCTGTGTCTGTACCTAAGGTTATGAATATCCCATCTAGTTCAATTTTGTGGGATCAATTCCAGCAGGTGTCACCTGCCAATGCGGTGGAGATGCTGGGGGCTATGAGGACCACAACTTGTGAACTGGATCCGTGCCCATCCTGGCTGGTGAAAGCCAGCTGGGAGATGTTGGGGCCGTTGCTGGCGGGGGTGGTCAATGCTTTCCTTGTGAAGGGCAGGGTCCAAGGGTGCCTGAAGGAGGCTGTGGTGCGGCTCTTGCTCAAGAAACCATCTCTTGACATTGACTCCCTGGCCAGCTATAGGCCGGTCTCTAACCTTCCCTTTTTAGGGAAGGTTATTGAATGGGCCATGGCCACGCAGCTCCAGGGGCATCTGGACCTCATTGGTTTCCTTGACCCTTCGCAGTCAGGCTTTCGTCCGAGTCATGGCACTAAGATGGCACTCATGGCTTTGGTCGACGATCTCTTCTGGGAGTTGGATAGAGGCCATTCCACTCTTCTTATTTTATTAGATCTGTCAGCAGCTTTCAACATGGTTGACCATGAGATGTTGGTGAGGTCTCTGCGGGACCATGCAGTGGTAGGTGGGACTGTTCTTGAATAGTTCCACTCTTTCCTAGCTGGAAGAACTCAGCATGTGGTACTTTGGGAGTCTACATCATCCCCCGGGACCTCATGTGTGGAGTGCCACAGGGTTCTATTCTGTCCCCTCTCCTGTTCAACATGTATATGCAGCCTCTGGGAAAGATCATGAAAGGATCTGAGGTTGGGTGCCATCCATATGGTGTTTACACTCAGCTTTACCTCTTGTTTTCATCTGACCCAGGCCCAGCCATCTCAGTGTTTACCCGTTGCCTGGCTGTGGTGGGGGATTGGATGAGGTTAAGCCATCTGAGGTTGAATCCCGATAAGATAGAGGTGATGCTGGTGGGGAAGGATGAAGGAGTGGAGGCATCCCTCCTTGGTCCCCCAGGTCTGGAGCCTGGGCGTGCTCCTTGAAGCATAGCTCTCTCTGGATGCCCAGGTGGTGACTGTGGCAAGGAGCGCTTTTTGTAAATTATACCTGCTCCATCGTCTTTGGCCATATATTTCTGGCCCTGACCTGGCCACCATCATTCATGCATTTATCACCTCAAGATTAGACTAATACAATGCGCTTAATGTGGTGTTACCCTTGGTGACGTCCTGGGGACTGCAGCTGGTGCAGAACGCAGCAGCCTGTCTCCTGACGGGGATAGGCCACCAGGAGCATATAACACCGGTGCTTTGCTCTCTGCACTGGCTGCCTAGAGTCTACTTGGCTAGGGATGTGCGAATGCGGTTCGGATGTTTGGAGTTTGGAGCGAACTCGGTTTGTTCGGACGTCCGAACCGAACATCTGAACCGAACTCGAAAACGGCCGAATGGTTTGGTCATGTTCAGGTGAGTTCGGATGAGTTCGGGGGTGGGAAAAACGTGACTTCGGGCGGGAAAAACATGACTGGAAGGGGGAGGCAGCTGAGGAGCAGACTTCCTGGCACCAGCAGTGGAGACCAGGTGTTGTTTCAGGGCCAAATGATACTGATACAGAAAAAAATCCTCGAATTCAGTATCGGTATTGATAGCGCTATTTTCGAATGTTCGGCCAAGTTCGGCCGAACTGAACTCTGCCGAACCGAACAACCAAACCCAAACTTGGGTTTCGAACCAAACAACCGAACGTCCGAGCATCTGAACCGCATTCTGTTCGCACTTCCCTAATCTGAGCCCACTTCAAGGTGTTGGTGTTGACATTTAAGGCCCTATATGGTCTGGGCCCTGCTTATCTGTGGGACCGCCTCAACCTCAGTGTCCTGGATTGGCCCCTGCGTTCATCTGGGGGTGCCCTCCTTGAGGTTTCCTGGGTTTTCCAGATGGTGACCTCTAAGAGAGCATTCTCAGTGGCCGCTCCTCGATTGTGGAACTCCCTCCCACTGGAGATCCGCCTTTCCCTGGATCTCTTTTCGTAAATCCTGTAAGACCTGGCTGTTCCACCAGGCTTTTGATGAGGGAGATGGGTAGTGAATGAAGGGATGTTTTGTGTTTTGGGGGGGGGGGGTTGGTGGGATTTTAGTCTGGCCCAGTGATTGTTTATTTTAATGCCTTTTAATTATTCTTATTTTATATTGTTGTATTTTTCTGTTTCTCTACTTGTTGTACGCTACCCCGAGCTTCTGTGTGGCAGGAGGTGGTGGGTTACAAGTATTGAAAATTAAATAAATAAATAAAATAAATAATAAATAAATAATAAATAAATAAAATAAATAAATTAAATAAATAAATAGTTTTTTTAGTTTCCTTCCAATTTGGGGGATTTCTGTCCCAATTTAGTGATCAGAAAATCAGTAAATTGGTAACAGAAATTACCAATTTCTCAGAGAGTCAGATATCCAATGGTGAGCCACGGGGTTCCTGGTTTTCCGTTTAGCGTGAAAAACCAGAGAAAAAGTCAAAAATCCCATTTTATCAGAGAAAAATGTGGAATTCACATTTTCTGCGAGAAAAACACAGAATTTGAGGTTTTTCTGGGAAATTTCTGCCTGCAAAAGTTCACTGGCAGCAACGGAAATTTAAAGGGGACAGAAGCTCTGAGGAGGTTCCAGTGTGCGCCCGCGTCCAAGAGAAGAGATTTGGCGCAAGAACACAGCTGCATCTGGCTTTTGGCGAGACAGAGGTCTGTTGGGGTTTGTGCTGGGACTGGCGGGCAGGATGGGGTTGGAGCTGCACCCTCCCCCCCCCCACACCTGCAGTAGGAATGACTTGGGCTCTGTGCCAGGGCAGGCTGGTGTGGGATATTGTGTCATTTTGTTATTTGAGTAGTAGTGGCAATCAGTGCATCAAATTGTCACAAAACACTTTCTAACTTTAACGGCCAAACCCCGCAGGTTTTGGTGTTTTTAATCAGAGAAATTTGCTTAGGAGGGAGGGTTCAGAAAGCTTCCATTTTTTGGCAGAGACTAGGAACCCTGGTGATGGGGTAGACTGTTAGATACTCAGCACGGTCCACAGAAAAGATGAGTGTTATTACGGGGATTAAATTAGCTTCCGCTCTAGTAGTGGGAAATGCTGGCAGAAAGATCAGGAGGAGCAAAGCCACGGAGAAGCTTGATGGTGAAGACAAGGAGTTTGTGCTGGATGCCGACAGGGAAGAGGGAGCCATTGGAGGGAGGTTAGAGGAGCATGTTCAGCTTTGAGCTGAACATGCTGCTCAAAGCTGTGGGTGAGGTGGATGATCGAGGCTAGCGGTTGAGTAAAGTTGAGCCTACAGCACTCATCGATTTGGTCTACCCCAGAATCTCTCCCCGATGCTTTGTAATGCATTTCTAAACTACATGGAGCACAGTAAACCTGCCATGTCTGAACAGAACAAAACTCCCCTCCATGTGGAGTTAACGGTGGATGAATTCAAGCCATCGGCAAAAGAACGACAGCAAAGAAAAGATTAATGAGGAGGAAGAGGGTTGCATTGACAGCTTCCCAGCAGAACTGCTGGTTCCACCACACCAAGAGTGGACCGTACAGAAACAAAGCTATCTCTGCAGCCTAGCCGTGACCCTCCACTGTCCCCGTCGCCCATCTCTAAATACAGAGCCTTTGGCAAGCTGAAAAGGACTCTTCAGATGCAAAGAGCAGCAGGGGAAAGCACCGGTTGTTCCAGGCCCGTCAGAACAATGTGGCATTTACAGGATCATCCTTAAGTGAAAATTTCCACCGAGAGGGGAGTCCAAGCGCATCACGTTTGCAATTTATTTTGAAGTAATGCGGCGTCAAGCTGGGATGCAGAGAGCTCCCCCGCTGCGCCCAGTCCTTTCTCTTTGTCATATTAAAAGAGGGCTCGGCAGCACTGTGTAGCATGAAAGGTGCATTGGTCTAGCAGCAAGCTCCGAGTTGTAGTATTCATATCCCCCACTGTCCCTGTTCCCACAATGAATGTATTACAACTTCGAGTGTCGGATCCCGAGTCCAGCAAAACCAAGGAAAGAGTTCCAGTGGGCTGAGGATCAGAATACTATTTGTGAGATGATGAGCCCCAGGGTATCACCAGAGAGGGCTGAAAGAGCCAGTATAGTCTAGTGGATAAAGCACTGGCCTTGGGTTTGGGAGACTAGGATTCAAATCCTGTTTTTTAGCCATGTACTCACTAGGTGGCCTTGGGCAACTCAATATCTCTCGGCCTCAGTTCCCCATCTGTAAAATGGGAATAGTAATGGTCCCTGTGTGGCCTAGCACTGCCACTAGAGGGAGACAGAACACAGCAGCTTTTGTGTGGCCCAGTGCCACCACTAGAGGGGGGAAGAACACCACAGACTCTGTATGGTCTAGCACGACCCCTAGTGGGAGACAGAATACCACAGTCTCTGTGTGGCCCAGTGCCACCACTAGAGGGAGACAGAGTGCAGCATACTTTGTATGACCCAGTGGCATGATTAGAGGGGGACAGAGTGCCACAGCCTCTGTAGGCCCCATGTTCCCACTAGAGGGAAATAGAGTGTCAAAAATTTTGTGTTGTCTCACACCAGCAATGTTTGGGGGAGATGTGGAGAAAACCATGATCTCTGTGATGGTGACCATTAGCATGAGAAAAGAAAGTGCATGACAACCTTTGTGTGGCCTAGCGCCACCGTTAGAGCAAGAGTGTACTACAATTTGTGTGGCCAAGAAGCACCACTGGAGAGGGACAAAGTGGTGTACTCTCTATGTGGCCCAGCGCCACCTCTAGATGGGGAATAACGCATCACAATTTCTCCATGGCTCAGTGCCACCACTAGAGAGGGACAGAGGGCCACAGCCAGTGTATCCCAACATGACCGCTAGAAGGGGACAAAGAACCACAGCCTGAGAGCCTTTTTTAAACTGCGGGATTTTGACTGCAGTTTAAAACTGTAGCTTGGAAAAAAACAACACGGGGGTGCTTTACACACTCCTTGCTGGACCAGAAGTTGCCTGGGCACCACTGGAAACAGCAGCGGGGGGTGACTCTCGGTAATGATGAGATGTGGCCTTGGTAAGACATTGGCTGTTGGGGTATTGACTAATCCCGGAAGCCACCTGGCACCGCTGTTTCTAATGGCGCTCGGGTGACTTCTGGTTCATGGAGAAGCATCTAACCCCCACCCCATGGGGGTTTCCCTGAGACACAGTTTTAAACTCCGGGAGAAATCCCACACATTTTAAAAGACCCCGAGTGTCCTAGTGCCAACACTAGACAGAGCAACACATTCCCTATGTGGAATACATTTAATCCGCGCTTTCAAGATGGTGTTTTTAAATAGACTCCATGCTGCCTGTAGACATTTAATTCTTGCAGCTGCTTCTTTAAGTTTCCCTCTAACTAGTTTCCTCATTTTTTACATAGTTCCCCATTCTAAAGTTGTATGTTACTGCAGTGGTTTTATCTGGCATTTTCCCCTCCTGTGAGTATGTCAAATTTGATTATATTATGATCGCTATTGCCCAGTGGCTCCAGCACCGTTACCCCTCACACTAAATCCTGCACTCTATTTAGGACTAGATGCAGAGTGGCTCCTTCTCTTGTTGGTTCCAGGACAAGCTGCTCCAGGAAGCAGTCATTGATGACATCTAGAAATTTTATCTCTGCATACCGCCCCAAGGAGACATTCACCCAGTCAATATGAGGGTAATTTTAATTGCCCGTTATTATTGCATTTCTGACTTCCCCTATCTTCAGGGTATGAAAATAGGTGCTTCTGAACAAGAGGCATTCTGTGGCTGGGAGCAAAGTCAGAATATGTTTAAGTGATAGAGCCCATTTAGGAGAAGGACAGCATTACGTTTGTCATTGCTTTGAAGGGCAATAACATCTGTGGCCTTGGAGAAGTCACTTTGTGAGAGGATAGGAAATCTTTTTTGTCATTCAGGAATACTAATTACTTACTGTATTATAAGGTTGGAAGGTAGCTCAAGAGAGAACTAGTCCAACCCCCCATAACAGTTAGAATTGCTTTTTCAGACAGTTTTTGAAAGCAGCTAATGAACGAGATTCCACACTTGTCCTAGGAAACCCATTCTATTGTCCAACTGCTCTTAGAGTTAGAAATTTTCCTAATTTTCAGTCAAAGCTTGAAAGCTGTAATTTGAACCCATTGCCTCATGGAACATGGTCTTGAGTCATTGCATTTTCCTCATTGGGTACAATGCCCTGCCGCGCTCACAGCGGCGGGGGTTTGGCGGTGCCCCTCCCTCCTGGGAACAAAGGAGGTGAGGAGGTCGGGGAGACCGCCATGCGGGAGGAAGCCATGGTTGCCATGGCAACAAGGAGGAAAGCGCCTGGGACTCTCGCGAGAGCCGCAAGTCCCGGGCACCATGTTGAGAACTCCCGCTTTGCGCCTCATTCAGCTGGGCACGAGCGGGGAGTAGGAAGTGCAGCAGCACGGCACGGCAAGGCCTAGGCCGCGCGCCCCACTTCGGATGATTGAGCAGGCCGGGGGAGCAGGAGAACGGCTGGAGTGCGGTTCACACACCCCCCACCGGAGGCAATCGATTTGGCTGGGTCAGAGGGAAGTCAAGCGGGGCGCCGACACACTGGCACATCGGGTAGGCCAGTGTTGAATGGGGGAAAGCGGCCTACGCCCCCCCCGACAGGAGTGTCTTGGGTGATCTCGGTTGGGGGGCCAGTGACAGTGCCCTTCCAACCCCCCTAGCTGCTTCCACCTCACCTCCCCTTATAGGACCAAAGGGGGGCAACCCAACATGGCAAACTCCCCCCTAGGGAACAAGGCAAGGGTGGAAAAGGGGACTCGTGGGAGCAGCCTCCCCAAGGGAGGGTACAGGGGCCAGTGCCTCAAAACAGCACGCAGAGCCTCCCCTGTTCAGAGGGCGGTGGGTCAGCGGTTAACTTCCACTGGGGCTCAATCTCCCCAGTGGACACCCCCCCCCTCTCTCTTTGGACTGAGACAGGGTGTGGGACAGGGGAGGCAGAATCGGCCCAGCCCAAGGAGTAGCCATACCCCCTCCTACCTTGGGAGATGGGCGGGCGGTGGTGAAATATAAGAGGGGGAGGGCTAGTCAGAATCTAGGGACACCTGTGCCCATCCCCCCCCATGCTTCAGTCGGAGGGTTTAAGGGCCCAAGGCTTGGTCCAACGGCACTAGAGTTAGGAGCACAGCAGAGCATGAATATAGCTCCTCGCGCTCAAAAGGGCCAAAAGAAAAAGGCACCAGCAAAGAGGGGTGCGAAAGGTAAAGGGAGCCAGCAGGGTGGTACCACCCAGGAGGCAGTCCTCCAAGCCATGCAGGCACAGCTGGCTAGTTACCAGACCCGCATTGAAGAACTTGAAGGGGGACATGGGCAAGGTAGTGAGATGGAGGGCAGCCCACAGGGAGCCCCGTCAAATGAACTGGGAGGTCCCTCTACCCCGGCCAGCAGTGAGGGCATGCGCCGCCCGGGAAGCAGGTGGCACCGTGCCCTCCCATCTCATTACAGGGACGAGGAGCTGGGCCCCAGCAGGCGGAGGGACGAATCCCCACCCAACTACCAGGCGCAATTTGACACTCTTTGGCAAGGGATGCAGGCATTGACAGAGAGCTTGGAGTTGGCCCAGTGGAGGCGGCGAGGGACCCCAGGGCCCAGGCCACATTACGAACATGAGCAGATGGAAGGTGAGCAGGAGGATGATGGGTGGGGGGATGGAGAGGGTGACCACTGGGGGTCCGGACCCACCAGGGCACAGGAAGAAGACAACCTAGGGGGATTGTGCACACAGCATGAAAGGGGTCGGAGCCAGTGCCACTCAGGTTGGGAGGGGATGGGTGCCCATGGGGGGCGGGTCACACAGTCCCAACCCGGTAGCTGCGGATGTTACCCTGCTTGTGGGTGTAAAGCAGCAGCACAGATATGGGGCACAGATAGGTGTTGTACGGGGGTGTCAGCTCAGTGCTGTGGCCACAAAGAGGAGCCCCACTCCTGTCAGGAGGGTATGCGGACATCTCAGCCCCTTTGGGTGAACATCTCCTTCAGTCCACAAAGGAGAAGATTTGGAGTTATTATTATTATTAAACATTTATAAAGCGCCAGTAACAACCTGGCGCTGTACAGAACATACAATCAGCTGCGGTCCCTACCTGTGGCTTACAATCTAAAAGACAAGGAGGGGGAGACAAGGAGAGGGGACAGCGGGAGAGACATGGGAGAAGACAAACAAACATTCAGGCGGATGCGAAGTCTCAGGTGCGTGTACTTGGCTTGGTTACAAGGTGGTCGGTAGCAGCAGTCAGCAGAGGAGGGCTGACAGTAAGAGCAAGGGGAAAGACTAGAGGGCATTGGGAAAGGCAGCATGGAAAAGGTGGGTCTTGAGGAGGGATTTGAAGGAGCGGAGGGAGGAGGCAAGGTGGATGTCGGCAGGGAGGGAGTTCCAGGCATGTGGGGCAGCGAGGGAGAAGGGACGAAGGCGGTTGGGCGAGCAGGAGAAGCGAGGGAGAGCGAGGGAGGGGACAGAGGAAGAGCGGAGAGCGCGCGCAGGAGCGCGTAGGGCGATTAGGTCCGAGAGGTAAGGGGGAGCTTGGTCATGGAGCGATTTGAATGTGAAAACCAGGAGTTTGAACAGGATACGTTCTGGAAGGGGGAGCCAGTGAAGGGAGAGGAGGAGAGGCGTTACATGGTCGAAGCGACGGGCAGAGTGAATGATCTTGGCGGCAGAGTTTTGGATCGCCACAAGGCTGTCTCTTATACACATCTAGATGTGTATAAGAGACAGGGTGGGAGCGAGGGAGGCCAGCAAGGAGGAGGTTGCAGTAGTCGAGGCGAGAGATAACCATGGCATGAACAAGGATTTTGGCCGAGGAGACAGATAGAAAGGGGCGTATGCGGGCAATGTTGAGGAGAGCGAATCGGCAGGATTTGGCCACAGAGTCAATGTAAGGTTTAAAGGAGAGGTGCGTGTCAAAAATGAAGCCCAAGCTGCGGGCACGGAGAACAGATGGATGGTGAATATATTGATATATTTGTCCTCCTTTTCAGCGACCCCATTCCCGACCCTAATGACAAAGAGGAGAGGAAAGAGAGGGAAAAATTTAAAAGACCAAAGGAGGTTAAATTTAACAAGGAGATTAACAAGGAGGTTAACAAAGAGGTTAAGGAGGGTAGGATTCAGGGTCCATTTGAGGAACTTCCTATTCCCACCCTGCGAATATCCCCTCTAGACATAGTCCCGAAAAAGAGCCCGGGGGAGTTTCGCATGATCCACTTGTCCCACCCTAAAGGGGAGTCAGTGAATGATGTGATCCCACCCGAGCTGTGCTCCATGAGGTATGCATCATGGAGTTCCAGGGTAAATTTTACTTTGACAAGGCACTGCCCATGGGATTTCAGGAAGTGGCCAAAGAACTGGCGGTGCCGTTGGCGCCCGAGAAAATGGAGGGACCAATGACTAGACTGACATATCTTGGCATCAAGCTTGACACCAAACGCTCTTTGTCTAGATTGCCAGAGGATAAGCTACAGGTCCTTAAGGAGCTGGTGGCAGCAGTAGTGCGAGCCCCTAAGGTAACGGTCAAACAGTTGCAATCCCTCACAGGCAGTCTCAACTTTGCCTGCTGAGTCATCGCACCCGGGAGGGCATTCATGTCCTGTTTATACGCCCAAATAGGAAGCGACCGGCCCCCGCACCACCATGTCCATGTGACAAAGGCAATGCGGGAGGATCTGGTGACCTGGGAGGCTTTCCTCTGGGGCTATAACGGAGTGAGCTTTTGGCGGCAGTGACTCCTTTTGGAGGCAGAGCTTCAGATCCACTCCAACATGGTAGGATGCCATGGTTTTGGGGTGTACTTTAGAGGAAAATGGTGCACCTCCCCATGGCCGGAAGCATGGGAAGCACAGGGCCTAACCCACGATCTGACGTTCCTGGAATTCTTTCCCATAGTAGTGGTGGTGGAATTGTGGGAACCGGAATTCGCCAATAGAAGCGTGCTATTCTGGTGCAACAACATGGCAGTTGTCCATGTCATCAACAAACTGTCCTCGAAATCGGAAAGGGTTATGTGGCTGGTTAGGCACTTCGTGCTTAAATGCCTACGGGCAAACATATTGTTCGTGGCCAAACACGTGCCCGGGATTAATAACGGCATCAATTTCAGACGGACCGTTTTCACCAGCTAGCACCAGAAGCCAGGGAGGACCCCGACTCATTTCCGAGGAACATGTGGAGCCTTGGATTATAGAATTATATAATGCAGTTCAGGAATCCCTCGCGCCCAGAACAAGGCGGGCTTACGAAGCGGCATTTACGGAATTCCAGGACTACAGGTCGGGGAAAGGTTGGGAACTTGGTTTCCCCATCCCCGAAGGGCACATACTTCAATTTGCCCTACAGCTCAGGCAACAAGGTTTGACACCCGGGACAATAGCGGGAAAGGTATCGGCCATCTCATTTATGAGCCACCTGGCTGGTTACCCCTCTCTCGATAACAGCTTTTTCATGAGCCATTTAAAGGAGAGTTGGGCTAGACAGACACCCCGGACACTGGATGCCAGGGCCCCTATTACCCCCCAGCTGCTTAAGGTAATTAGTCACGCCCTACTTACCGTGTGTCACTCTACCAGCGAAGTGGTGCTCTTCAGGGCAGTGTTTCATGTGGCGCTGTTCGGGGCTTTTCGGATCAGCGAAATAGTCCCTCAGTCCAAGTCGGATCGGTCCGGGGCGGCCCTGCAGATTCAAGATGTGGACTGGCAAGGTGGTTCCTTACTTTTACATCTACGCAGGTCAAAAACTGACCAGAAGGGAAGGGGCCGGGTGTCCTTTGGAGGATGGCAGTATATGCCTGGTGGAAGCAATGAAACTGTATTTGGCATCCCGCCCACAGGCGGAGGGCCCGCTGTTTCTCCATAGGGATGGCACCCCACTGACCAGGTATCAGTTCGGTGCAGTCCTTGCCATGTGTAATAAGAACATTGGCCTTGATCCGGGTTGCTACACCGCCCATTCTTTCAGAATAGGGGCTGCGTCAGTCGTGGCAAGTATAGGTCTCCCCGGGAAGAAAATACAACTAATGGAGGATGGCGATCCGGCGCATATCGCCGGTATGTTAGGAACACAGAACCACAGAGGTGGGGTCACATGGGATCCCCGGGACGACAGAATAACCCTGATTTCTCTTTCAGATGAGTCAACTCTGCGGGGACGGAAGGTGGTGTGGATCGTCGGCCACAGCATCGTGCATTGGGCTGGAAAGATGGCTGCACGCAGCGGGTGGGGCACCCAGCTGGGCCTAGGCGAACAAGCAGAAATAATTTGGCTGGGTAAGCGTGGAATGCTGTGGGAACAATTGCTCCCAACGCTGACCGTGGCGAAAGAAAAATTCCCGGCACCAGCGGTGATGGTGGTTCATCTCGGTGAAAACAATCTTCCCAACGTCACGGGGTTGTGGCTGACAAAGAGGGCAAAGGCCGATTTATGAAGGGCCCAAGAGCGCTTTCCGGGGTGCACATTTGTGTGGTCCAAAATGTTACAGAGAAGGGTGTGGAATAATGCCCAGCGACCAGGTAGGGTCGACAGGGCTTGGAAAAGAGCCAACATGGAAATTGGGGCCTGGCTGAAAAGAGCCAGAGGGTACGTGATCAGTCAAAAAGAAATTAGTTATGACAGAGACGAGCTATTTAGGAGCGATGGGATTCATCTATCGGATGCCGGTGCTAATCTATATCTTGGGGCCCTGAAACACAGTCTTGAAGAAATCCTAGGAAGTTGATTTGTGGGCGGCAAACCAGCCATGCAAAACTGGCGGTTTTCGGTGGCGGTAGGCTGAGTTCAGGACAATGGTTAAACGTTGTAGTTGATAGTATAGTATTGAATAGAAACATTTCCTTAAGGGATGGGCATAGGCCATGCATAGCTGCTCAGTGCGGCCCACTGTACGGTCAGCCCAAGGGTGAGAGGCGAGCGGCCGGACCCACTGGGAGGACCATGTACCAAACAGTAGGTTACGGTGCCTCCACCCTTGTTGTTGTTTAAACCCCGTCCTCAGGGGCAAAAGGGGCCGATACGAACAACCCAATCTGGCCCGGGGAAACCCGGTGGTCGGGGTAGGTTGACAAAGTTGGGGAAGTTAGGGCACAGGTGTTAAATGTTGTCCTCCTTTTAGCAGTTTTAAAAATGTTTTATATTGGACTTTATTTGTATTTTTATATTGTAAGCTGCCCCGGGCTGCCTGACGGCAGGAGGGACGGGGTATTAAATTGAAAAATAAATAAATAAATACATTGGGATCATCACTTTTCACAACTATGGGGGGTTGTGGGACAGAAGGGGAGGGGCCAGCACACGCATACCCAGGGCCACACTGAGCAAACACCCATGGTATGTACACAAACCGCTCGGACACCGAACAGAGGGGAAACCATGCCCAGCACAGTGACATTACAACATGGCCCAGAGAGGGCAAATGAAGCCACAGCACACAGTACCACCCTGACACTGCCAGTCTCCGAGTGGGCGGGGGAGCCCGAAAGTCAAGTGATACAAAGAAGCAGCCCCAGTCAAGCCCCGAGACACAGGCCAGACAGCCGGGTGCCATGGATCCCTCGGAACCCACACCACAGTGCAGACAAGCACACAGGGAAACCCAGCATGATGAGGAAGACAGGGGACCCCAACCAGGGGAGGGGGGCCCAGAACTGAGCACAGGCACCAGGAAGAACAGGTGAGCCCCGAAACGGGTAGGGACCACACCAACACCCCCCCCCCACCAAAAAACCCCAGGAACAACAGGACAGGAACAGGATAGCTGGGTTTGTTTATTTATTTATTTGTTCACATTTATACCCCACCCCTCCTGAAACAGCTCGGGGCAGCAGGTACCAAAGCGCAAGCTAGAGCCAGGATCGGAGGCCACAGAGCGGACAGCCGCTTCCCCCAAAAAACACAAGCGAGTTGCAATCCAGCAGCCCAACAAGCACGGGGCTAGGATGCACAGGGCTCAGGATGAGCATGAGCCCCACACCACATCAGGGAGGGAGGGAGGACACTGGAACCCACGCAAACAGTGGAGGGGGGGCAACCTAGATCACAGGGTACCAAGGAGCCAAGCCAAATACGACCCACAGATACAAAGCACAACCACGGGGAGGGTGGAACATGGAGCAAAGGACCCAAGCCCTGCCAGATAACCACTCCACACCAACCAGACACAGCCCACATAGAGGGCTACAGCAGAGGGAAGGAGAACACAGACACCAGGGGGAACCAAGCAAACAAAACTTTATTTATAAACCAACTAGAGCAACAGGGTCACGTCAAACAACAAGCACCAACACTGAGTGGCAACAAGGTGGGGCAGTGGAGCACATCCAAGCCCTCAGTAGGGCCTACAACCCCGGAACTGGCTCCAGTGATCTGCCTGGGCATGGTCCAAGAGGTGCATGTGCTGAAGCACGTGCAGGAGTAGCTGCACCACCTCCTCCTGCTCCCTGGTCCTCTTGTTAATCATCGCCTGCACTAAAGGAGAGGAGAGGGAGCGCACCAGTAGGGCACGAAAGGAGAGGGAGTGCACCAGTAGGGCAGCCCTGCCCACAAACCACATCATCCAAGGAGCCCCCACATATGGGGGGGCAGACACACACACAGGGGTAACTCACGGATTTCTTGGTAGACCCGGGTCCAAGACCCAAGCTCAGTAGCCACCTGCTGGTGCTGACCGGCCATCTCCCCCAGCCACAGCACCATCAGGAACACAATCACAGCAGCTAGATGGGAAGAGGAAGCGGGAGATGGGGAGCACCCTGGTCACCACCCAATATCTCACAACAGCCCAACCGTTCCCACAAGGCCCTCCCAGCCACCACCACAGCGGCGGAACCCAACGGGAGCTCACAGGGACGCAGATCGCACCCAGAGGGCCACCCAGGCTCGCAGTCAGGAGCTCTCTGGGCACGGCACCCCTCCATGACTGTAAGAGTAGGAATGGGGAACTGATAGGGGGTGACAGACAAAATGCACCACAGGGTCGGAACCAGAATGAGGTCTGGCCAATAGGAACAGAAAGTAGCGCTCAAAGAGATGGAAGGACCCTGCCCCATGCAGCAAGCAAAACTGCCCGAGAGGGAGTAAGTCGGAGGCAGTCAGGGACAGTTCACAGAGACAGGTGGCATGGAGGGCAATAACAGCGGGCAACCAGAGCCATGCACAACCACACAGCCTCAATGCACAGCTGGCCGTGCGAGACAGCAAAGATCTTGAACATGCCACAGGGTGTGCAGAGCCAGGGGAACACAGCTCGGGAAAGCAACAACAGGGTGGGAATCGACAGACAGTGGAGGGAGCACACACTAGGGAGCCAAGGGTCCATACCACGTAACATCCCACCTAGAAGAGCTAGGAACCACCCACCATACATATGTGCAGGGGTGCATGGGCAACCCCGACAGTACAGCACAGTGCCCATCCACACAACCCATGGCCCCACCATCCATGGATCCTGAACCCCCAGGCCAGATGAAGGGGGAGAAATACAGGGCCCTGCAGCACAGTAACACCCAGCAAAGAAGAACCAGGAGCTGCAGGAGCATGCAAGGTGCACGGGCACTGCACAGTGCCAGAGCTCTGAGGTTACCCCCTTCCTCTGGTATGGATAGCCATAACAGCAGCACGTCCAGCATGCTGATGGCAAGGTGCCCACCTTGGAGCAACCATACTGCCCAAACAACACACCAATTCCCTCAAGGTCCGACCCCCAGAAACCACACCTGTGACACCAACACCAGCACCTACAGCAGTCGGGGGGATGGACCCACAGACACAGCAAGAGAACAGAGGCAGCTATGTAAGGTCAACCTTCATTGGCACAGCGACTGGTAGGATGCTACACCTGCCAGGGAGAGAAGATGCCAGGGACAGGGAAGAGCACTTCAGGGTGCATGGAAGGAGTAGTACAACCAGTCACGGGGTCTGAGGGTTTGGCATTCAGACCCGGCAGGAAAGCGGCTTTAGGTAGATCCACGAAACGCACTGCAGGACACAGATGGGGAGGCGGATGGGTCACGCTAGTGAAAGGAAGCAAGCAGCATGGCCAAAGGGGGAGCAGTAGCACCAGTCCATCACGGGGAGGGGGGATCCATGGTGTAGGATGCAGCAACAGCTGAATCATGGTGCAGATGCCTGGCACTCAGGATTCAAGGGCCCCTGAACAAGACCATCCCAGGCGAAGAGGCCCCGGTGGTAGCCACTGGCATGCATATGGGCATCCACCATGTATCAGGACAGGAGAGAGTGTCCTGTGGCAACAGCTGCCCCGACATCTGAACGGCTCAGCGCAGCTCTCAAGGCAGCCCTCTCTAGCACTGTGGGCTGGTCGGTCAGGACGGGCCCACCGACATCAAGCAGAAGCAAACCAAGCTCCCCAAGGCAGTCCTGGCAAGCAGATCGAGGGCATGCAAAGCCACGGGCACTCAGGAAGGCACAGGTGTAGCAGCTCGCCATATATGTCCCACCGGCCTGGAGAGCCAGACCAAACTCCCAAGGACTGGCCACCTGGTTAACAGCAGCAAGCGCCTGTGATTCCCCTGGCAGCACAACGGCTGTTGGGGGCCCACGGTCAGGTTGGCGTAGTGGCATGAATCTAAGTTCCCTGGCTCACCTTCGGCACTCCAGACCCCCAAAGGGGTGGCCCGACAGCCACATGTAGCGGGACAGGAGATTGAAGCCATCACCCATGGAAAGGGGGTCGCTCACTAACGGCTGCACATCGCTGCTCTGCCACAGGGTTCCCAGCAGCATGGTGGCACACACCGGCCATTCCTCCTCAGCCCAATGATCTAACACATGGCCCATTCCACAGCTGGACATGGCCTGCACAAAAGCTGCATGCTGGAGAACAACCAAAGTGGATGGTGAGTGGTAGTGTATGAGCTCGGATGGAACCGAAGCTATCACCTGTTTGTAGGGTGACCTTGGCCAGCTGACAGCAGCCTGGCTCAGCGGGTCTAGGAACCACTAACCTACACACAGGGTGGACACATTCCAGCTTGATAAGAGTCAGAACAGGGCCCGGGGGAGTTTGGATGGAAGACCATCAAGGGGTCACCATATCTAGACACAGCACAATGGGACGGCTGCTGGCCCGAAAACAGCTGTCCAGGATAATGGGGGGGGGGGGCTTCTGCATACCACATGTCCACCACATGGTGCAGGGGCTAAGACACCGAGGGGGGAGGGTCTGGTGGGGGTGTGAAGTCCAGACAATGCGATGAAACCATACCCGGCAGTAACCAATTGCAGCTATGCTGGTGTTGCATACCGGTGCCTGGCAGTGTACAGGGGTGTGATCAAGGAGACCCCGGACAGGTAAGCATGCCACACCCAGGTTGCTGCACCAACCGCTGAGGCCCTGTGATGGATCATCCACCTCCAAATGGGAGCCAGGTTGACTGCTAGGGCGTGGCAACTTGTTTAAGGTGGTTGTGGAGTGGAGGACATTCTGAGAGTGATAGAGGGAGAGGAGAGAACGATTCTGGGGTGTGTGGATTGGGTGATTGAACTGTGTGAGGTTGGGGTGGTTTCAGGGTGTCTGTGTGGTTATTGTGTTGTGTTGGTGTGGAGCATTGAAGAGTGATTGGAGTGCATGGAATTGAGCGTGCGCAGTGGGTAATAGAGGCACGTGAGGGTGTTTGACCGTGGGGCATGTGGGGGAACGGTGTTGAGTGTGTGGAGTGCTCCCTGTGGGTGTGAGGGTGTGTACAATGGGTGATATCACACGGTGGCTAGCTAGTCCTGGTTACCTGCGTACAGGGTGTATTGGTGGGTTGTGGACTGGTGGGAGGTCACTGGGTGTGTTGTTGGGTTCACGAGGAGTCGTCACAGTGGTGGGAGTACGATGCCTGTTGTAGGCATCCCGCAAGTGCGAGTGGCCCAAATCACCATCCTGGCCGCATGCTTTGGTCTCCTGGCACAGGTGTATGAGCAACGGGCTGACCTCCTGCGCCCAGTCACCTGTTGTTATACCCATGGACCATCCCGCAAGAGGGCAGCCAACCTGTGCCACATGGCAACGGTGTGATGGGCACGGAGGTACAAGCCAGGCACCAAGTGATGTTGGGGAAGGCAGCATCATGTCACATCTGCCTCGTGCTCTCCAGGTGGCCCTTCAATGTTTATGAATGTCTGGTGGCCCTACCCACGTGACGGCTGGGTTGGATGCGGTCACGGAGTAATGACTGGTGGGGGAACATACTGGTGACCTGGACCAATGAGTAGTGGACTGACCACTTCAGGATGACCTACTCCCTGCTGACCCAGCTTGGTGAGATCCTTGGCCCCACCTCTGCAGGACTGTAACTAACATGTGGGTCCCATTACCCCCAGTGATGCGGATGGTGATGGCAGTGTGGCGCCTAGCAAACCCCAATTCCTGTTGGAGCATCAGTGAGCAGTTTGGTGTGGGGGTAGCGATGGTGAACAGTGCGCTCCATGATTTCTGAGACCTCAAAGTCGAACTACTCCTGGAGTGGGTCATCCAGCTATGGGACCCGGAGGTGGTGATCCGGGGCTTCGAGGCAATGGGCTTCCCTCATTGCATGAGTACAATCAATAGTATGCACATCCCGATCTTCCACCCCCTCAATGCCAAAACGGACTACTTGTATAGGAAGCAAGCATTCTCAGTGAACCTGCAGGCAGTTGTTGACCACTGATGTCTGTTCATCGATGTGTACATGGGCCACTCGGGGCAGAACCATGATGGTCGGATCCTGTGCTCCTCCTATGCCAGGATGTTCAATGGGAAGATAGCCCCGAATACGTTCAGAATGATCGAGGGTATAGTATCCATGGCATTATAGGGGATCCCGCCTACCCTCTGACCCCATGGCTAATGAGGTCCTATCCGATTGCCCTCACCCCCAATCGGGTGCTCTTCAACAAGTGCCTGGCCTCTGCGAGGTGTGTGGTGAAGAGGACCTTCGACCTGCTCAAGATGAAGTGGCGCCTCTGAAGGGGACACTCCATGAAACTCATGGGTGGCAAGTTTAAAACAAATAAAAGAAAATATTTTTTCCACTCAGCATATAATTGGGTTGTGGAATCTACTGCCAGAGGCTGTGGTAAGGGTCAGTACTATAGCTGAGTTTAAAAGAGGTTTAGACACATTTCTGGAAGCTAGGTCCATTAGCAGTTATTAGCCAGACAGGATTGGGGAACATGACGGGAGCTGGGGGAAAACAACAGAGAATGGATCCCCCATTGTGGCCTGTTGGTTCTTCTCCCATGCGATCGAGATTGGCCACTGTTGGAGACAGGATTCTGAGCTAGATGGACCATTGGTCTGACCCAGTATGACACTTCTTATGTTCTTATGTTCTCTTGCTTAACTGGAGCCAGTTCAGCCTGCATCACACCCCCATCCTCTTCCTGGTGGCCTGTTTACTCCACAACATGTGTGAGAAAGGTGAGGCTGCCTTGGACAATCCCCCACCTGTACAGAGAACGAGCCCTGTACCCCTGTACCAGCATGTTCAGGGTGGGGTCTTCAGGTGGATATCGGAGGAGAACCGAGACGCCCTATGCAGGCGCATAGTTGTCCAACAGGCCGAGGACTGACCATTGCCTATGGACGTCCCCCTTCCAATGGTCCCGTATGCTTCTTCATTATCCTCTCAGCCAAAGTCCCACTTTTGGTATTTACTGTGCCCCCTGGTGGCAGATCAGATTATAGCAAGCATTGCAGCAAAATCAGCTCCCCTGAGTGACTGCAGCTTCCTCCTCAGTTGGATCATCATTCCCCGCATGAAAGTGGGAGCCGGAGGAGGATTCCACCATTGTGCAGTGTACACAACTAATACTAGCCCCAAGAGTGACAGCCATCAACTGCCTTTTCTGCCTAGGTGAATCCGCCGGAAGCATATTACACCAGTGCTCCGATCTCTGCACTGGCTTCCAATAGTCTTCCGGGCCCAATTCAAAGTGTTGGTTTTAACCTATAAAGTCTTACACGGTCTTGGCCCTGCTTATTTGCGAGATCGCCTCACCCCCCCACGTTCTAGATCATTCCCTGCGGTCTTCCGGGGGCTCCTAGTTGGAGGTCCCCCAGGTTTTCCGGGGGGGCCACACAGAATAGGGTGTTCTCAGTGGCTGCGCTGCGCCTCTGGAATTCCCTCCTAGTGGGGGCACAGCTGGCCCCAGACCTCCCTGCCTGCTGTAGGAACTGCAAAACCTGGCTGTTCCGTCAGGCATTTGGCGAGGGAGAAAGGTGGTGGTGGGGGGGGGGCTGGGGGGCTTGGGGTGTTATTTGATTGATTTATTTTATAGTTGAATTGTTTTTTTGATATTTATAATTGTTGTTAGCCGTTCTGGGCCGGCTGCGGCGGGAGAGAGCGGGATATAAATCCTGTAAAATAAAATAAATAAATAAATAAATAAATAAATCCCATGATACCTCTGCTTGCCTGATCTGCAAAGCCTTTAAGATCCACACTCAGAGGAGCTGGGCTTGCTGGCTGGCTGTGTTGCTCTCAGCACAACCCATGCAGGCTGAGATCTCAGCTTTGGAGGTTTGCTCGGAGTGACCCTACCCTTCCCCGCTCTGACCAGTGCCCTGCAATGGGAGGTGCCATTGGGAGATGATCAGGGGAACCCAGAAGTGCCCAGAAGTCCAGGCGGGCACCGGGCAACCCCCTCACTCCGCCCCCCCCCTTGGGGGCAGGACCAGCACCCTCCCCATGGAGCAGATCACCTACCACTCGCAGGAACCATTCGGCAGAGCCAGAGCACACAGGGAAAAAGGAGTAGGAAAAACACTGCTCCCACACGCCCCAGTCTCTAGTCCGACGGGAGCTCTCTCCCCTGCTGCACTTAGAGCAACAAGAGGAAGTGTTGGTTTTAACCAATAAAGCCTCACACAGTCTGGGTCCTGCTTATTTGCGAGACTGCCTCACCCCCTGGGTTCTAGATCAGCCCCTGCGGTCATCCCTTGTTGGATGTTCCCTGGATTCCCCGGGGGGGGGGGCACACAGAATAGGGCATTTTCGGTGACTGCGCTGCATCTCTAGAGGTGCGGCACAGCCTGCTTATAGAGGCAGGGATGCAAGAGTCTTGCATCCCCCCAAACACCTCCTGGGACCCATGAGCAGTCTAGGTGAAGTTCTTCCACGAACACTACCCTGAGGCTTCTTGGCCAGAGGAGCAGCCAGGGGACGGGTCACAAGCAGATCTCCTTTCAGCACTGAGGCAGGAGCTGCAGCAGCAGTCGATAAACCTGGACCCACAGGTGCCCCAGGAAATGCCTCTCTCCAGTGCCTGGAGTCCAGGGACATCTGCCCTTCCCCCTGGCACCACCCTCAGGGGGACCCTCCTCAATACCAGGTGCTGACAGACACCAGCCTCAACCCTGGCACCCAGAGGGCTCAACAAGGTACCGTCTGCCTCAGCTACCCTGCAGACAGGCGCACAGTCCACGCTGCTCCCTGACACCTCACAGCCAGTGACGCATCCTTAGACTGACCCGGGAGCCTCCATGCGGAGATACCTGACTCTCAACTCTAGGGAGGGCTCCATCCTACGCTCCAGATCTCCAAGACTCCACCTCGTCCTACGACCCTATCGACGCAGCAGACCCAAGGGCTGATGACAAGCACCTCCTCCAGGGAGAGGATACAGACCAGCAGCACTCAGGTGCCTGCCTCCAGTGGGACTTTAAACAACCTCAGTCATAGGGATGGGCCAACAGAACTGAGTTTGGAAATTTGGTTCGGTTCGGTTCAGTTTGAAATTCGAGTTCGGAAATTCGATTTGGTTCGGTGGGTTTGAAATTCGAGTTCAGTTCGGAAGTTCAGTTCAGTCGACCGAACACATGGAGTTTGGTCAAATTCTGAACTTCCGAACCGTGTTCGGCCATTCAAAACCAGGTTTTTTGGTGTGTGTTGCCACTCGGAATGGACGAACAGAATAGAGTTCGGAAATTCGGTTCGGTTTGAAATTTAAGTTCGGTTCGGAAGTTCGGTTCGGTCGACCGACCAGACCGAGTTCGGTCCAAACTCCCAACTTCCGAACCGCGTTCGCCCAACCCTACTCGGTCAGATTACAGATTCTTCAGGACCTGCTAGTGTGCATGACTGCAGCAGAGGGGATACCCCTCAATAGTGCTGAGGCACCAGAACAATATCAGCTCTTCCATATCTGGTCTGTGAACCAGGGCAGTCGCACTGCTCTGCTCTCCCTATAGCGGAGGGGATCATGAAACCAGTGGAGAAGGACATATGGCAATAGCTTGCCACAGCTGCCTCTGTGAACTCAAGGTCTTTGAGGATGTACCCAGTCCCTGGGGTGGGCTTTGATTATTTCACTTCCCATCCAGCCGCTAACTCTCTCATTGCCACAGCCACGGCACAGAGAGCCATGGGTGGAAAGTCCCCTGATAAAGAAGGAAAAACTGGACTCTATGGAACGGACGGTGTAGTCATCCGCCTCCCTGACCATGAGGGTGGGGAATTACTTAGCCCTCATGGCTAGGTTTAGCCACACTTTGTGGGAAACCATACAGCACCTAGGTTCCCAGACTCTGTTGCAAGGGAGCACCTACAATTGGCCATAACCAATGGCCTAGAACTCTCCCGACACCTGACAAGGGTCTCCTTCGAAATAGCCTATCAGGGGCTAGGGGCATGGCAGGGGGGATCTCTATGATGCGCCATGCCTGGCTGCGTACCTCAGGGCTCACCCCAGAGGCCCAATTTATTGTAGAGAATCTGCCCTTTGACAGAACGGGCCTCTTCACGGAGACAACCCATCAACAACTCTGCCAGATGAAAACAGATAGGACCATGGTTAAGGCCATGGGACTTTGGGTTACAAACCCTCCTGCCACGACACAACCACAGTTGGCTCCTACCGGTAGAAGGTTCAGCACCCTCCCTTCAAACAACCTTACCAGGGGCAACCTTACTATCAGCCCAAAGAGAAACACCCGGCAGGTAAGCTTCTCTAGAGGACGTCCCGCCCCGTTCCCTTGTCCCAGGGGAAAGCAAAACCCCACCCCTAGGGGCCCCCTGTCCCCCAAGAAACACCTTTAGCTCTTGGGACACCCCCACCGGGAATCTAAAGGTTCACCCTCATTTTGGTGACAGACTCAGGCATTTCATCCAAGCCTGGTGGGAGATGACCTCAGATTCTTGGGTGCTGACCTCACTAGAGGAGGGATACTCCATCCAGTTCTCCTCTAGACCACCAGACAGAATGGTTTCCACTCCCACCCCCTGTTGACCCAGGGGCTGCTATTGCTCTTCGGGAGGAGGTTCTCACCCTGTTGTCCAAAGGAGCTGTTGAGTTTGTTCCCCCTGAATGTTATGGGGAAAGATTCTACTCTGCATATTTTCTGGTTCATAAAAAGCATGAGGACTTTTGACCCATCCTCAGTCTCAGAGCATTAAATAAACATGTTACCAAGTTTAAGTTCCATATGGTGACCCTGTCACAGGTTATTCCCTCCCTCAAGCAGTGGGACTGGTTTACCACCATCGACATGAAGGATGCTTATTTCCACATCCCTGTGCACCTTTCTTTCTGTAGGTACCTAAGGTTCACCCTAGAGGGAGCTCACTACCAGTTTACTGTTCTCCCCTTTGGACTGTCCTCCTCCCCCAGGGTATTTGGTAAGTGCCTGACCCCTGTGGTGGCAGCACTTCATAGGAGATGACTATTTGTCTATCCCTACTTGGATGACTGGCTTTTCAGGGCCAGATCAGAGGACACCCTGCGGAAATGCATGCTCATAGTTTGTGACCTTTTCTCCCGCTTAGGCCTGCTTTTTAATGATGACAAATCAGTCCTCACTCCTACCACCACCACTAAATTTATTGTGGCTACCCTGGACTCTGCTAGTGCCAGGGCCATCACCCCTCATGACCTTTTCCTCTCCACTATGGAATAATGCACCCTGATTTAACAGGAACCTTCTCAGCCCTATATTGTTTTTTTCTAGACTGCTGGGCCTTACGACATCCACCACTTTCACAACCCTCATGGCACATTTATGACTACGTCCACGGCAGTGGTGACTCGAGCCTTGGACTCGCACGGAGATTCGGAGGCTGAACCTTGTCTTGACAGCTACCCTGGCTGTGCTCCAAAGTCTCCGCTGGTGGATTCAGGAGGCCATGGTCTGCGAAGGCATGCCATTTCAAACCCCAACCCCAGAACTCTCCATCTCTACAGATGCCTCCTTAACAGGCTGGGGAGTGGCTTCAGGCGACATCTCAGTGAACAGGACCTAGTTGCCACAACAACAGACTCTGCACATAAATGTTCTCGAGATGAGGGTGATTCAGCTGGCCCTCAGAGCTCTAGAGCCAATAGTCAGTCGGCGTTGCGTCCTTATTTGCACAGACAGTATGGTCGCAATGTTTTATGTAAACAAATGGGGGGGACCACAGTCTTGGCCGCTGATGGAAGAGGCACAGTTACTTTGGGATTGATGCTGCCTGTGCAGACATGTGGTGCAGAGGGCAGTCTACGTGCCAGACACAGACAACATGGAGGCCGACACCCTCATCAGACAGGGGGCAACATCCCACGAGTGGGCCCTACAGGGAGATGTGTTTCTTGCCTTAGACCAATGGTGGGGAACCCCAGTAATCGATCTTTTTTACATCCCCTGCAAATGCAAAGCTCTCAACATTCTTTTCAAGGACTGGAAGAGGGCAAGGCTCACTGGGAGATGCTCTAGCGAGCCCGTAACCAGAAGGGCTGAGGTACGCCTTCCCCCCGATTCCCCGATTCCCACGGCTCCTCAGCACGTTTTGCCAGGAAGGGGGAAACCTGATACTAGTGGCACCAGAATGGCCCCCACAGTCCTGGTACCCAGAGATAATAGAATTGGCTTCTGACCAGTGGACACTCCCAAGAATCCCTGACCCTTCTAGCTATCGTCCTGTCTCACTCCTTCCTTTTGCTTCCAAGCTGCTTGAACGTGTTGTCTACTCCCGCTGCCTTGACTTCCTATCCTCCAACTCCTCCCTTGACCCCCTCCAATCTGGCTTCCGCCCCCTTCATTCTACTGAAACTGCTCTCGCTAAGATCACCAACGATCTTCTGGTGGCTAAATCTAAACGTCTCTATTCCATTCTTGTCCTCCTTGATCTCTCTGCTGCCTTCGATACTGTTGACCACTCACTCTTGCTGGATTCCCTTCACTCCCTTGGCTTTTGTGGCTCTGTCCATAACTGGTTCTCCTCCTACCTCTCTGACCGCTCCTTTAATGTGTCTCTCTCCAACTCCGCCTCCTCCTCCTTCCCCCTCTCAGTTGGTGTTCCTCAAGGCTCTGTTCTTGGCCCTCTCCTCTTCTCGATCTATACCTCATCCTTAGGCAAACTCATTGCCTCCCATGGCTTCCAATACCACCTCTATGCTGATGACACTCAACTCTATCTCTCTACTCCTTCTCTCTCTCCCTCTGTTCAAGCTCGTCTCATCAACTGTCTCTCTGACATCTCTACCTGGATGTCTCAACGTCAACTCAAACTCAACATGGCTAAAACTGAACTCCTTATCTTCCCCCCTCATCCTTCCTCTCCTTCCTCACTGTCAATAACTATTGATGGAGTCACCATCCTGCCTGTCCCCCAAGCCCGTAGCCTAGGCTTCATCTTTGACTCAGCCCTTTCTTTTAAACCCTACATTGACTCTGTTGCTAAATCCTGTCGCTTCTCCCTCCATAACATTGCTAAGATTCGCCCTTTTCTCTCTGTCTCGTCTGCCAAAACTCTTGTTCATGCTCTGGTCATCTCTCGCCTCGATTACTGTAACCTCCTTCTCACTGGCCTTCCCCGGTCTCACCTTTCTCCCCTCATCTCTGTCCAAAACTCTGCTGCCAGGGTCATCTACCTCGCCAGTCGCTTCGACCATGTGCAGCCCCTCCTCTCTTCGCTTCACTGGCTTCCCCTTCCTGAACGAATCCTGCACAAGCTCCTAGTCTTCACCTATAAAGCTCTTCACAACCTTGCTCCCCCCTACCTCTCTGCACTTATCGCCCTCCATACTCCAGCCCGTGCACTTCGCTCCTCCTCTGTCCCTTCTCTCACCCTTCCACGCCTTCCCTGCTCCCCTAAGCGCCTTCGTCCCTTCTCACTTGCTGCCCCCCATGCCTGGAACTCCCTCCCTGTCCACATCCGCCTTGCCCCCTCCCTTCATACCTTCAAATCTCTCCTTAAAACTCACCTCTTTCGCTCTGCTCTGTCTGACTCTTTATCCTGCTGAGCCACTATTCCTATACCTACGATCGGTTTACCCTTATCCTTGCAACATGGACCTGCCTGCTGTCATTCTCATCGTAACCAAGCCAAGTACGTGCACTTGAGACCTCGCATCTTCATGAATGTTAGACCCCTTGTCTCTCCCTCTGTTCCCCTTCCTAAGTCTCTCCCCCAGCTCCTGTCTCTCAGATTGTAAGCCCTAGGGGCAGGGACCGTGTCTATTTTATTACTTTATGAAGTGCCAGGTACACTGCTGGTGCTATATAAATGTTTGTTAATAATAATAATAATAATCTCCTCTCCCAACAGGCGGGTCGACTATGGCACCTGAACATAGATTCCCTCCACCTGACAGCGTGGAGCCTTCACTGCTAGCCAGGCAGGAGCAGAACTGCTCTTCCTCAGTTAAGAGTAGGGGTGTGTGAACACCCAGGGGTTTGGCCCGTTCAGGGTTCAGTCCCCCAGAACCATTCGGGGTTCAGGGGTTTGATCCAAACCCATTCAGGGAAGCTCAAACCCATTTGGGTGAGGGGCAGGGGGTTTCCCCTCCCTCCAGGCTGCGCAGGTGAAAGGGGCGCCGGAGCTCACCTCCCACCCACCCTGCGCAGCCTAATAAAAAAATTTTAAACCCCCCACCCCAGGGACATGCCTACCTAGTGGCGCCGGGGGTCTGGTCCTGGGTCCTGCAGCGGCAGTGGTGCTGCGGAGCACTTCAGGCCCCCGCTGGACCCAGCCCTGCTGCCGCCACCATACCAGGGGCCGAAGCCTGACCTACCTGGTGGTGCTGGGGCTTCAGCTCCAGGTCCAGCGGCAGTGGCGGGACTGGCTCTGGAGGTGGCAGTGGCAGCGGAGCACTTCAGGCCTCTATTAGGCCTTCCAAGTCACCTGACCCGGTCACCTGAGCCAGAAGGCCTGGTAGAGGCCTGAAGTGGTCCGCAGCACTGCTGGAATCGCCGCTGCCGCAGCTGTCACACAACTCAGGGGCCGAAGCCCCAGTGCCACTAGGTAGGGAGATCCCTGGGGTGGGGAAATTTTTTTTGTAGGCTGCGCAGGGTGGAGGGGGGTGAGGTGAGCTCCGTTGCCCCTTCCACCCATGCAGCCTGAAGGAGGGGAAACCGGGTTCCCCCCTGCCCCCACCTGAATGGGTTTGGCACCTGAACTTGGTTCAGACGGGAGGGCAGTTTGGGTTCGTGGGGTTCGTGAATGGGCTGAACACCCCGAGTTCGGCCTGAACCCCGAGCCCCAAACCGTGTTTGCACATCCCTAGTTAAGAGTCTTCTGCTTGCGAGCAGGAAACTTTCCACTGTGTCTTCCTACACTGCCAACTGTGGATTGCCTTTGGGTCCTGGGTCTCCTCTAAGGGAAAACAACCCTTATATGCCCCTATCACTCTTATTTTGGATTACTTACTAGCATTGCTGAATAGGGCTCTGACCTTTACATCTGTTAAGGTGCACCTGTCTGCCATCAATGCTTTCTGGAGCCCTTATAATGAGAGTTCACTTTTTGAGGACCCCTTGGTTATTAGGTTCCTTAAGGTAGCCATTAGGAAGTTTCCACCTATCCATCGACAGCTCCTCAGCTGTTACCTAAATGTGGTGCTTCAGGGTCTCATTCACAACTTCTTTGAGCCCATGACACAGCTGTCCATTGACCTTCTTTCTATCAAAGTCACCTTTCTTGTGATGATTACCTCTGTCAGACGAGTTAGCAAGGTCCAGGACCTCTCAACTCAAACCCCTTTCATTTCATGAGGACAAGGTAGTGCTTTGCCCACACCCCAAATTCTTCCCTAAGGTCGTATCTCAGTTCCACCTCAACCAGGAGATTACTCTCCCCCTCACCCCCCCCCAGCCCTGCTCTATTATCTAGATAGGACAGCCACATTCCGCCTGATGGATGCTCTTTTTGTTGCCTTTGGCCCAGGAAACCATAGAAAGGGGGTTTCCAAACAGACCAGGTGGATAAGAACCTGCATTCTTAGATGTTACGAGCTGGCAGGGCTCCCTAAGCCATCTGAGTTATGGGCTCATTCCACATGAGCCATGGCCAGCTCTGTGGCTCTGTTTGAACATGTCCCAATAGAGGACATCTGTAAGGCTGCTACGTGGAGTTCCCACTCCACGTTTCTCCGCCACTATGCCATTGACATGATGATACGAAGTGAGACAAAGTTTGGTTACTCTGTTTTAACTTCTCTGTACTCTCAATGAAGAGGAATTGTTGTCTGTATCCCGCGTCCTTGTCCTTGCTTGCCAATCTACCTAAAGTGGGACTTTGACTGAGAGGATAATGAAGAAGAAGAGTAGTTTCCTACCTGTAATGTTTCTTCTTAGAGTTGTATCCTCTCAGCAAAGTCCCAACTCCCCTCCCTGCCTCCCCGCATGCAGTGGCTATAGTATGTGCTGAGGAGGGAAGCTACAGTGGGATATTTATACATGCTTTCAGGGAGGGAGGTGGGACTACGTCATTCAGGGGAGCTAATTTCTCTGGAATGCTGGCTATAATCCGATCTGCTGCTGGGGGCGCTGATAATACCTAAAGTGGGACTTTGGTAAGAGGATACAACTCGACGTAGAAATGTTACAGGTATGAAACTACCCTTCCTGTGTACCTTGCCACAATACACAGAGCATACTACCCCTGTACCTGCCACTTGTCCTTTTTGCTAATTGACATGGGTAGCCCCCACGGTCACTAAGCCGGTGAGGTACCAGCGTGGGCCCCTGATCCCCCATGCCATGGCAGGGTTGCCCATTGCTGTTCCCTAATACCTTGTGCTCTGGACATCCTGTTGAACCACCGGTGAGGTATCCCTGGTACTGGTGATCACATGGCCATGGTGATGTGTCTGCGCTTTCTCACACCATTCCATCAGCACTGTGCATGTGTTTTAGGGTACCCTGTAGAGCACTGTGACCTGTCCTGGAGGTGATGGAGGGCCTTGATTTGCAGGGTTGTCAACACCCTGGGTTCTCTGGTAGTCCCTCGCCATTTCCATCACCTGTTGGTGGGGATGGAATGGTTATGGCGTGACATCTCACACTGTCACCTGACATCCCGGTAACCATACACCACGCCATTCCCCCCATGCCAGCATTTGGGGCTCTACAGGGTGCAATCCCATCCCTCTCCCCCATCCTTTCCAGTGGCTGGCCTCCTGTGATTTATCGCTGTCCACTGTCATGGCCCCAGTTACTGGGTTCTGGGGCCCATTGTACCCCTTACCTGTGTGTTCTTGTCATCCATGGTGGCGACCCCCTCTAGTGTGCTCTCACCCCTACTTGGCTGTAGTTGCAGGGTGAGCATCCTCCCTGGGTGTAGTCCATGTCCCACCAGCCAGTGGACAACTGTGGTCAGTGCCATGGCCACCTGTCACCCCTCGGACTCTGGATGATGTCTCTGATCTGTGAGTCGGCCATCCTGACCTCTTGTTCATTGTCCTGGTCCATGCCCTCCAGGATGCATCAGTCTGATAGGGAATGCATGTCAGCTTCCAGGCCTTCCTGCCCTGTAGCTGTTTGTCACCGATTCCCTGACAATAACCACTACTGTGGCTAGCTACTGGCTCCCTCTCATTACTTGAATCCCCTGACTCCACAACAGACAGGTATATTATGCAACAGACATTTATTATGGGACGATTTACAGGGGGTGGGGTTCATTTTTGCTGGGGTCTTCCTTGACCCCTCTTTACGGCACCACCGAGGGATGGCTCTCTGCGGGCCTTGGCAGCTACTGCCCACTGTGACTGTTGGCTGTCTGGCCCGGGCTCTCCTTCCTCCACTGGCTGCTCCACTGCTGGGTCACTTGGTAGCTCCTGTGGATGAGTCACTTAGCATTAGTTGTAGCGGGTACCCATTCCCTGTGCCTCCATTCAGCTGCTCCTGTACATGACCTCCCTGTGTCCATCACCACTTCCCGTGCTACATTACTGCTCTTTCTTGGGGCTGGGTGGGTACCGTGTCCTGTGTTCCTCCCTCCCCCAGTGTCGGCTGGTCACCACCTGTTCCCTATGCTTATCTGAGCATGTGGGGTGGTCCACCTGTGTGGTTGGGTCACTGGGGGTTCAGGGATGTTCTGGGGTGGTTGGGGACTTGGGACGGAGGGTCGTGGAGGGTGCTTTAGGGGAACCGGGAGTGGAGCAGGTCGCCCTCCCCCCCTTGGTGGTGTTGGAAGGCTATGGGGGGAGGGGGCCCATGTGGGCTAGGTCAGGGTAGGGTCGCTGCTGTGGAAACCAGGGTTGGCAGACGAGCTGGGCAGGGGGCACTTGCACCTGTGGGAGGGCACTATGGTGGTGTTGTGCTGCCAGCTCTCCTACCATGGAAGGTGGGCCCATGCCATGTTGGGGGAGGCACCACAAGACCTCCAGGGTGTCCTTAATCTGTGGGTCCTTGCAGCAGTTTCCTCCAGCATGACACGGGCCCTCTCCCTCTCCTACATGTTGAGGCGCTGCTCACGGATGACTGTGACAGCTTGGCCCCTGTCCCACAGCTGCTCTGTGCGGAACCTGGTGAGCATTGTTGCCGGTTCCTTTCCCCCTCCCCCAAGATGTACATCCTAGGGGTGCGCATGTCATTTTTGTTATTACAATAACAATAACAAAAATTGTCATTATCATTATGGTTATTGCAATAATGAAAATGACATATAATAATAATGAAAATAGAAATGAAAACGACATTTTGTTTTTGAAATTAAGGGAAAACACTGAAAAACGTATTTCCAGCTATAACGTGTTTTTTTCTAATTCAATTGTGATGACATTTGGGGTGCTTGTACCCTCAATGGAGGGCATTGTGTGTACCAATTTCTGAAAAGATTTGATAAAGGAAACCGATTTTAGATGCAATTGAATGTTGTCATTTTAAGAAAAGATCCATACACATTCATGGCTACAACTTCTTTGTCTTCCATCCAATTTGCATGAAACCTGGGAATGTTATGCCTCATCACAAGTTTTAATACACCTGCCAATTTACAGAAAGAGTGGATGAACGGTCCTGATGGTATAAGACGTTAACTTGAAAATACATTTCCCACTGTAACATTTGTATATTCCATCCTGTTAGTGTTTACAAGATATTTGGCAGGAATGTATCACATAACTTCCCTGTCATTTCCGCCAAACTATAGGACAATTTGAGAAAGGGACCCAATTTTATAAGCAATTGAAGTTGTTCCCTTGAAGACCATTATTCAGATAAATAGCAGCACATGCAGTGTCAGTCAAAGGCAGGCACCTGGCATGACAAGAGGGCGGAGGCTGTAGGAGGGGGGATGTGGAGCAACCCAAAAGACTGACAGACACATTCACTGGCCAGTTACTTCATGCTTCTAGCTTTATAGGGCCAATTGGTAGTGGCTTCGAGGCGGGCATAGGGGGTGGACCTCAGGCGGGCATAAGAGGGACATAACTGGGACTTTGGGAATAGCATCCCAGAAATCAGGAGACATAGTTTACACATCCAGGCTGGCCAATTATCATTCCAATCACATCCTGCAGCACTGTGACAGAAGACATAAGAGAATCTTTATTGGCTCTTTCCTAAACAGATGCTTCCAACTTCCCAGTAACAAGTAGGGGAGAGATGTTGGGATGGTCCCAGCACAGAATGAGGATATTTGGTTGACCTTTCTGATGGCCAATTGGCATCACAAACCGATCGTATACCACAGTGACACGTAAGAGAATCCCCGGCAGAGGCTCCTTCTCTGCATATGTTGTGCAGGCATATAAAATTGGGACCCTTTATCACCTCTTTCTGATATTTGGCAGAGATAATTCTGAAAGTGTGATATATAGCTCTGCAAATTTTATGTACACTGTTTGGATTACAATGATGTTACAGTCAGACATACATTTGCGTTAATTGCTTATACTACCAGGACCCTTTATCCAATCCTTCTGAAAGTTTGAAGAGATATTAAATATGGGAAGGGGTATAAACCTGCCAAGTTTCATCTACATTACATTTGAAGCAAAGAAGTTACACCTAAGAATGTATATGAAGATTTCTGCAAAATAAATTAATTCAACTGCTTCTAAAATTGGATTCCTTTATCCAATCTTTTTGGGATTTGGTTCACACAATGCCTTCCATTGTAGGTATAATCCCTCCATGTTTCAGCCAAATATAGTGAAAAAAAAGGTTACAGCCGTAAATATGTTTTCCATTGAAACCAATGGAAAACAAAAACGAAAGCAAAAACGATAACGACAATTTAATATTTATGAAAACAAAAATGACAGATTTAAACAGCAAAAATGAAAACACAAATGACATGGGCCCCTGGTGCACACCTCTAGTACCTCCCTGTTGCGGGCCTGCTCCTCGTTCTGGGAGTCTGTCAACCGCCTGGTTTCCGCCAGCACTTCCCTCCCTAGATCCTCCTTCCTCTGCCAGTTGCAGGCCTGCATCTTCTGGTTCTGACCAGCACTCCCGGTGACGGCACCCCTGAATGAACCGGGCCGCTCATCTGTGGAAGGCAAGAGAACCTGTGTTTAGCTTGAGGATGGGGACCTGCTTCTTTATACCTGTTCTGGCTCCTGGGGCAGCTCTGAGAACCCCCCACCCCCCAGTTGCTTCTTCCTCAGTCTTGGCTCTCATGGTGATCTCCCCATGTGCTTCCACGTCCACATCGACATGTGGAGGGGTCCCCCTTCTTGCTCCCATGATCCCAGCTTTTGTGTGTCTCCTGTCCCAATCACGGCCTCACCTCCCTCTCCCTCCTCTGAGGCAGTGTTCCCCTCCATCCCCTGTGCTACCTCCACCCACTGTCTTGTGGTGTTCCCAGCCCCCCTCCTTGATGTCCCCTTGCCCGTCCCTTGCTTGCCCTTAGAAGGGGATGGGACCAGGAGCACTGCTGTGCCCCTGTCCCCTTTGTATCACCCCGCCACCTCCCACCACTGTGCCCTTGTCTGTATGAATTTACCATCGTTCTCCTGGTCACCTCCAGTTCCTCCACGTCCTCCTCCAGGGCCACCACCTACTCCTCCTGCATCTCCAGGTCCCCTTGAGCTGTGTGAGTGAGAGCGATCTGTCCGTTGGGTATCGCTTACCAGCTGGGGCTTTGGCTGTCGTGGGTCAGGCCCCTCCCCTCCTACCCTGTGGTTGTCCTCTTACCTGGATCATAGTCTTCCACCTCCTGGGGGGCATCCCTAATGTCAATGCACTCCCCGTGCACCCCCAATCCCAGTGGGTCCTGCCCCTGTGGGTTTCGGGGTCACAGGCAGAGGGTGATGTTTCCCGTTTTGGTTTCCAGGGATGCCTCCTCCACCAGTAGGAAGTGGGTGTGTCCCCTCCTTCATCCTGGCTGACCTCACCAGGGGCTTAGGGCTCCCCCTGTTCTGGTGGTTGTGGCACGGGGGTGGTGTTGGTGTCCTCTTTCTGTCACTGCTTAAGGCAGTGCCGTGGATGCGTGAGTGCACGATGTCCCCTTCCATACAGAGGAACTGATCCAGCTGGTCCTGGAACTCCATTGTGTACATGGCATGGCCAGAATTGAGATTTTTGTCCTTGATAAGTTTATATTCGGACCTCAAGTTCTTTGCCTGCTGCATGCATTGGGTGACATGCCTATTGTACCCTAATTGCTGCATCTCCTGGGCAATGGCTTCATAGACCTGTTTGGTCTTGTAGCTGTGCACCAGGTTTTACTGGACCTTTTCAGTCCCTCACATGCGTATGAAGTCCAGGGTCTCTTGCCTGGACCAGGGTTCCCCCTTTTGAGGGGGTCGTCCAGTTTTGTGGTGTGGGGCCTGCCCGGTGGCTGTTGTGGCAGTGGAGCTGGTCGTCTCCTGTTGGGGGAATGCATCGGGGTGAGCTGTTGTCCTGCTGCATCCCTGTTGTTTCTGTGGGGTGTTCCTTGGTCCCCCCTCCCCCTGGGGGTTCCTGCTGTTTTACCTGACTGCCACGGAAGCCCTTCTTGGCTGTCTCCGTGATGGTGCTGTGCTCCTGGGTGTGACTGCTCTCCTGTGGGAGGCGGTGGAGCTGTCAGCTGTCTGCCCGGGGTTTCACCGGCATTTTCTCGGGACTTGTCTGCACCCTCCCCCCTCAGGGTGGGTTCCCTCACTCTTACCTTGTTTTCTGATGCGCTCTCCTACCTATACCCAATGGGGATGTGAGCGGTCCTGGAGCTGCATTGTGCCCTCTGCCCTGTGTTGGGAAGGGTTAGCTGTCAGTTATCATCCTGCCCCCCTCCCCTGGGTGGCCCAGGATCCCTCTGCCCACCCCACCCCTTCCTGCGTGTGTTGATGGTGCTGGCTCCCTTTGTCTTATCAGATGCTTTCCTTCCAGACATGTTGGGAGTTGGCACACCCGTGTCCTCACTTTCTTTTCCTTTAAGGGCTCCCGGGTGGGTGTTCAGATTCTCTCCCTGTGGGTGTGTCTGCTTGTGGGCTCCTGCGGAGCCTCTCTAGCCATGTCTTGCTGGTTTCAGCGGACCATTCCCGTGGGTGGGTGTGTTTTGCTGTTTACACGGATGGGTAGATATTGAATACCCATCTCCACCCATGGAGCATGCCGGCTCCTTCCCAGCTACTCTGTGGGTTTTGGTGGGTGGGTCACGGGAGGAGGGCACTGCCAGGAGGCGATGCACTTCCAGGAGGAGGGCACTGCCAGGAGGCGCCGCTGAAGCCTGTGGCCCTAAAGAAGACCTGCTGAGTTTGGGGCGTGATGATGTGATCGGGCTACTGCTGCTGCCTGCTGCCACTTCCCTGGCATGGCCCCTACCGCCTCTGGCACGTGCCCCATTGCCTCCCCTATGGGCAGCAGACTGGCCTCTCCTTCCCTTCTCCATTTCTCCCTCCAAAATAAGGTTTTTGTAATTTTTTTTATTATTAGTTTATTATTTATTTTTTTAATCTTATATTATATATATCTATCTACACTAAATCTAACTGCTATAACTATTCTAAATGCTATCAACGAAATGGAATATCTAGTAAGTACAAAGACCTACTCCTACAAACACTAAATCTCTAAACACTATATCTCAGCTATCTATCTATCTATCTATCTATCTATCTATCTATCTGATGGGGGGGAACACAAAGAACACAGAGAGGGGTACAAAACTGAAATGAAACCTAAATCAATCTAATGCTACTCAAAATGAATAAAAAAACAGGGGAAGGGAATCAGGGATGGAATATATATAGAGGGAGAGGGAAAGGATTCAATGGAGGGGGGAGGGAGGGAGGAAGGAAGATTGAACACAGGGAACACAGGGAGGGGTAAAAACAAAAAAATAACACCTACATCTAGCTAAGCTAAGCTAAATAAATGATAATATGGAGGTAGATGGGTTGGATGGGTGAAATAGGAGGAGGATGGCAATGGATTGAGAACAAAAGTGCTGGAAGGGGGAGCCTTCTGAAATGCCTGCTGTTCAGGAACAGTGACTAGCTCAGAAGGTGTTGCCAGGGGGAGGGCAATGAGTCAGTTTTTTTACTTGCTGCGCCCGCCTCACCGCAAGCCCCATTGGCTCCATGCAACCTAGCCCGTGGCCAATCGCAGACTGCAAAGCCAGTGATCTGAGGAGAAAAGGGATGGTGATTGGGCAGACTGGCTACTACTCCAAGCCTCTCCAACCCTGGTGCCTGGAAGTCAGCTCCTCAGCTGACTCCTCCTCCCTGTCACGTTTTTGCCTTCCAGTGACACGTTTTTGCCACCCAAACTCACCCGAACGTGAACCAAACTGACCGAACTGTTTGGTCGTTTTTGAGCTCGGAATCAGGTTCAGTTCGGTCAGTTTGTGTTTGAGTTCGGGTGCGGGTTTGATCATCCGAACAGGCCGAGTGTGGGCCGAACTCCGAACTTCCGAACCACGTTCGCCCATCCCTATCCAGTGTCCCAGTTTGGTGGTTAACCTAAGCAGATACTGGATCATTACTGAATAACCACCAATTACTGACTAAACCAATACTGGCTATTAACCATGGATAATCTGTTTCAGCTCTAATCTTCTGTCATAAAAATGGAGGGGGAAAGTTCTGTCATGAAAACTGAGGAGAAAAATAATTAAAACAACTGAATATTGGAAAACAACAACTTTAGGGGTTTCTCAAAACTCATATTAAAGACTGTTTTAAATCAAAACAGAATTTTATTTTCATAAATTCCTACAGATTACAGATTTCACTTTTCCAGTCAGCTTTGGCCATCCATGCTGCCCAGAGCTAGAGCTGAAACGAATACTCACAAAAACAGGTATACTGTTTGAATTTCTGATACTTAAATTGTCTTAACAATATTGGATTCTGATCGGTACCTGATTCTGACCCAATTCAAGTACCCGATGTCCTGGATTGTCCTGGAATGTCGACTTTGGGTCCTAATTTTGTTTTTACTTCGGGTCACCAGTTTTTGGTTTTCTATTCCCCTTTTTCAGTTTTCCATCCCAATATACTGATTGGAAATCGGAAAATCAACAAATAACTACTGGAAATTACCTGTATTTTGGGTAGTCAGGTACCTGATTGGTAATTGAGTAGCCCCTCAAACACTGCACATGGTACTCAAAAATGCGGGTATTACCCATGGGTAGCAAATGAGCTACCCATTTCAGGTCTAACTAGGGACCTTAATGCAGCCAATGGAGTAAGAGTGATCTCCCAGTTCTCTTACCCATCGTGTCTAACTGATTAAGAGTGGCTAATTCCAAAGGGAGAAAAGTGATACATTGTGCGCTCCCTCTCCCTCTCTCTCTCTCTCTCTCTCTGTAATTTCCCAAGCTTGACTAATTATAAAACTCTTTAGAAAGGCTCCTGCCGAGCAGGTGAGGAGCTGAGATGAAACAGCAACTTAATCCATGGGGATGAACTCCATCAATGATCCAATTATTTAGGATTTGATGCCTTTTGTATCTCTGAGCTAGGCTATTCCCAGCCCTCTGCTCAGAGATGAACTGCATTTCGCGTAGAGTGAGGTGTTGGCAATGGCTGCCTTGATTTAAAAATGGAGTCCATTAGCATATAAATTGATACTATAGGTTAGTGAGCCAGGTAGACTCATTGGGAGGGGATGGGGGGGGGGGAGCTAGGTTCTTTTCCACGAGAAAGAGGCAAATTAAAATTTGTGCTTGTGCTACTCGCTTCACAAAGCCCGAGTGAGGATGAAAGTCATTTTTTCGGCTTTATTTATTTTTGATTATTTTTAGCTTGCGCCTACATTGGGTTCCTCTATATCTTCATTTTAACTCTTCCTCTTCTGCATTCTCCTCTCCCCCCACAAAAATGCCTAGGGGGTGTTTTACTGAATTTAAGAAACTTGTAGGGCAGAATCTCCCAGACTGTGGGTCAGGACCCCAACTGGAGATGTGCCCTCTCCAAAGTGGGTCATGATCCATGATGACGTATAAGGGATGGAAAGTTGCACAGAGATAATCAAATCAGATAACAGCATTGCTATTGCCAGAGTCAGATCCTTACAAGCAAACCCCTTTGCATCAGGAGGCAGAGAACAAGGGAGAGTCGAGGAGTGCAGGAAGTGGTAAAGTAGGATTGAAATGAGATACCACAAAAGAGAGAAATTTATTTTATTTTTATTTATGATTTATTTTAATGCTGCCCCCTCCTGCCTCCGGCATCTCGGGGCGGCTCACAACACCTCAAAACGTTAAAATATACAACAAACAACAATTAAAACAATAAATTAAAAACCATCCCATTAAAACTCATCCCATTAAAACTCTTCCCATTGGCCCTGAGGGTTGTGGCTGCTAGGGGTTGTGTGTGTTGTCTCTGCCCCTGAGGGTTGCTAAGACCTGCATCTCGGAGGGATTACTAACACCTGGCCCCTCCTGCCTCCACAGGTAGATATATCACGGCTGGCCCTTGAGGGTGCCAGCCCAAAGGGTGACACACAAAGGGCTCCGACCGTTTGTTGGGATGGACATAGCAGTGGCGGCCAGAGCTGTAGTATACAATGTGGACTCCTCCTCAAGGCAGCATCAGCATCAGTATCTTATATCCAGTCCTATCCCCCGGAAGCCACCCACCATCCCAGCGGCTCACCTGGGGTCACCGCCAGTCGCTCCAGACACCACTGCTAGACCTGCCGCTGCCGGACCGGTCACCGATGCTTTCCCGGAGCAATGCTGCCCAGCCCCCACTTGTACCAACTCCCCGCTTCCACATCTGGAGGAGGGGGTGGGGCCAGGGCACACAGCCAGGACGTCCGAGCCTGGAGCAGCCAAAAGCAGCCTGTCGCCTGGCGGTGCTGCAGGCGGAGCGCCAAAGAGCCGCGCCAAAGGGCCCTTGGGCATGGACCTTAGAGGGACCAGAGGGTTCGGGGTGGGGGGAAGCTTATTTCATTGTTTTAAAAGGGATTGGGGTGGGCATAGAGTGTTTTCTATATGAGGGAAGGGGACAAGGTGACTGGGTTAGAGAGGGAAGGGATGACCCCCTTGGTGTGAGGGAGGGGTGCAGCCCTTTGAGAGGGTGAGATCTTTCAGTGGCAGAGGAGGATGGGGGGTGTTTTGGGGGGGTAGGGATCTCCTTCAGGGGGCTGGTGGGGCAGCTTTCAGGGGGGTCGGTGGAATGAATTGGGGGGGTCTGCAGCAATAGGGATCGTTCTGGGCCGGGGGAATTATGGTTCTTCTGGAAGGCAGATTTGACCTGCGTGACGGGACAGATGGTGTGCTTTTGTCCCACTCACTGGCCCCTAGGCAGGTGGTGAGGTGATCGGGGTTCAGAGGGCCCCTGGCCTTGGTCTGATGCTGATAAAATGTGAGGTCGGTGGCTAACAAGTCAACTGCGGTTCGGGAGTTGATCCTGGACCAGGCGGCTGACCTCGCATGTATCACGGAGACCTGGCTAGACAATGAATAGCGGCCTATATTGGCTGATCTTGTTCCAGCTGGGTACTCTGTGCAGCATCAGCCACGACTGGAGGGACAGGGTGGTGGTGTAGCCAGGATGCCTGGTCTGTGAGATTTCCTGTGTGATCTATCATGGGTATAGAGGGTCTCCATCTGGGGTTGGATTTGGCCAGAGACAGAGTGGGGATACTGCTGGTATACTGTGCACACACCTGTACGGCAGGCTCCCTGCACAGACTGACCGAGTTGGTGTCAGAGGTTGTCTTGCCTCTTGCGGTTCCACAGGACAATAGTTCTGGGGGACTTCAATATCCATGCTGATGCCAGACTTGGAGGGGTGGAGCGTGAGTTCATGGCTGCCATGGCAACCATGGGCCTGTCTCAGAGAGTAGTGGGCCCCACACATGTTGGAGGACATACCCTGGACATGGTATTTTGCACAGGCCTTGAGGCAGGGGATCCATTGGTGGGGGAGGTATCAACAGTGCCCTTGTGGTGGATGGATCATCATCTCCTCCGGGTGGATAACCTGACACATGTCGGTCCCTGGGAGGATGTAGAACCAGTTAGGTTGGTTCACCCCTGAAAGCTTATGGAACCTGAAAGGTTCCAGATAGCCCTAAGGGATGTTTCCTCTGACCTCGATGGCCGCTCACTCGATGACTTCATGTCCAGGTGGAATTTTGTGCTCATGGAGGCCATCGACTGTGTGGCTCTCAGGTGTCCACTCCCAAATTGTTGACAATGCAGCTCCCCATGGTAAACCGGGGAGCTGCGGCGGATGAACCAGGAAGGGTGGCGGTTAGAGCAACGATGGTGTCATTCGCGTACTGAAGTTGACCAGTTGCAGCATAGAGTCTTGTTACGTACCTATGCCGTTGCAGTGCGGGCAGCAAAGAAGGTGGTCTTTGCTGCCCTCATTACATCTGCTAAGTCCCACCCGGCTGAGCTGTTCCGGGTGGTGAGGGGGATGGCCAGTACGGCCTCCCTCCACCTGGACGTAGAACCATTAAATGCTCACTGTGATTTATTTGTGGACATTTTTGCAGATAAAATATCTCAAATTCACCAGTTTTGATGCGACTTTTTTAGCAGGGAACAGGTCAGAGGCAGTAGAAGCCCCTTCTTGTCCTGTTGTATGGGATGAATTCTAGGCGGTGTCATCCTCAGATGCGCGGGATGCTATTGGGACTGTTTGAGCCACCTATAGTGAACTAGATCTATACCTATCCTGGCTGGTTAAGGCTAGCCAGGAGACATTGGGGCCGCTGCTGGCTGGGATGATCAACGCCTCCCTTGTGGAGGGCATGGTGCCGGGCTGTCTCAAGGAGATGGTGGTGTGGCCTCTGCTCAAGAAACCATCTTTGGACATTGACGCCCTTGCCAGTTATCGGCCAGTCTCTAACCTTCCCTTTTTAGGGAAGGTTATTGAAGGGGTGGTGGCTTGGCAACTTCAGGGCATTTGGACGGGGTTAATTTTCTCAATCCCTCGCAGTCGGGCTTTCATCCGGGTTATGGCACAGAGACTGTGCTTGGGGCCTTGGCGAACAACCTCTCCTGTGAGTTGGACTGGGGTTGTTCAATCCTGTTGATCCTGTTAGATCTCTCGGCTGCATTTGATACCATTGCTCATGAGTTGTTGGTGACTGAGCTCCGGAACTGGGCAGGGATTGGTGGGACTGTTCTTGAATTGTTTCCTGGCCGGGAGAACCCAGCATGTGGTGCTGGGGGAGTTTACATCTTCCCCCTGGGGCCTCATGTGTAGAGTACCACAGGATTCCATCTTATCCCCTCTCTTGCTCAATGTGTACATGCAGCCTCTTGGAGAGGTTGTTAGGGAGTATGGAGTGAGATGTCATCATCATCAATATGCTGATGACACCCAGCTATATTTCTCATTTTCCTCCAACTCAGGCCCGGCAGTCTCGGTGCTTACCGCTGTTTGTCCACTGTGGGGGATTGGATGAGGGTGAGCCACCTGAGGCTAAATCCTGACAAGATGGAGGTGATGGTTGTGGGAAGGGCTGAGGGAGTGGTGGCCCCCATCATTGATGGGGTCCGCCCTCCCCTGGTTTCTCAGGTCTGGAGTCTGGGGGTGCTCCTGGACCCACAGCTCTGCCTGGACGTCCAGGTGGTGGCTGTGGCAAAGGGAGCATTTTGCCAGTTACATCTGGTGCATTGGCTTAGGCGGTATGTCGCAGACTCAGAACTGGCCACCGTCATCCATGCTTTTATTACCTTGAGACTGGATTACTGCAATGCGCTCTACATGGAACTACCCTTGGTGCTGGTTCAGAAGCTGCAGCTGGTGCAGAATGAGGCGGCCCATCTCTTTACGGGAATGGGCCAACGTGAGCATATTACACCAGTGTTTCACTCTCTGCACTGGCTGCTGGTAGGTTTCCGGGCCCAATTCAATGTGTTGGCCTTCAAAGCCCTAAATGGCTTGGGCCCCGCATATCTGCAGGACCACCTCTCCCTCCGTGTCTGGAGTGACCCCTGTGGTCACCTGGGGGCGCCCTCCTTGAGGTCCCCTGGGTTTCCCGGGTATCCACTACGAGAAAGGCATTCTTCGTGACTGCGCCATGGCTGTGGAGCTTCCTCCTATTGGAGATTTGCTTGGCTGTCGGCCTCTCCTCTTTCCGCAGGCAGTGTAAGACCTGGCTGTTCCACCAGACCTTTCCCGAGGGAGATGGGGTGGGTGGGTTGGGTTAGGGTTGGGAGGTTTTATATTGTTGTTTTTTAAATATTAATCATTATTGTTAATGTTTTATAATGTTTTTAAGATATTGTGAGCTGCCCCGAGATGCCTGAGGAAAGAAGGAGCATCATATACATTTTAAGATAAATAAATAAATTAAATATGGAAACTGAAAAGGGTTTTGGCGGGGTTTATTTGTGTTTTATCTAGGTCTGAAAGGAGAATAGATTTTATTCTCTCTGTGTAAAAGTGTTAGCACTCCTAAAGGTGTGTTGAAACTTTGAAAGATGTGTTTATAGCTATATTAAAGGGAACCGTAAGCTGCCAGATTCTAAGTCCATAGACATGCTCAATTGAGGGGACAAGGTCTGTCTGACTCTAAGTGCTAGAATATTCTTAGTTAAGAGCAAGGTAGCTGTTTGAGACTAAGGCCATAGGCATGCTCTGTAAGTGGTGTACATTGAGCATGCCCGGTCCTTATATAAGGGCCTTGCTTCTTTGGCCTGTGGTGGCCGTAGGAGCAGGACATGTTTCCAAGCTCCACAAACCCGAGCAAGTATGAGGGCTGAACTGAATAGTACTACTATTTCCGGGTATTCGGACCGATTTTCGAAGATCTGAATAGTTGTTCTGAGTCCTCAGAGGTAATTCGGTGTTCTTGCTGAAGCTTTGGACTTCGGAGACCAAAGCACAGAACATTGAAAAACTTTGGAAAGTCGTTGCAAAGTTCTTGAACCCACAGCCAAAGTACTACCCAGAAAAGCTGGCTAGCAAGAGTGGGAGAATTGCTCCAGAAGACAACCCCCCAAAAGTGCAACTGCTTGCAGAAATAATAACAATAATAAAAAAGTAACAGTAGTGTACCCAGAGCATGGCCCACCATCAGCAGTGAGGGCACCCACTTTATCATGATGCCAACCAAGCAGTGCACAAAAATGCAGACTAGCAAGGGACAGTCACTCAAGAAGAATACAACAACTCTGAAAAACAGTCTGCAACTGCATGGAGAAATAAATTCCACCAAAAAAAGCCAGCAAGCCCAGGCCCCAGAAACAGTCACAAAATTAAGAAACCAGACATTCACACCCCTCCCTCTCCAGGGGCACCCTCTTCCCTGGCATGCCATTGGGGCAATAGTAACTTGAACAGACCAAGCAACTTAGGAAGTAGAGGCAGGCAGAGAGACTCCTCCTCATGGTGCCAAGTGCCAACCAAGCAGCAGGCAGCAATGTGGCAACTCATTTTTAAAAAAAAGCTGTATGGCACGGTAAAGGGTAACGTAAGCCCCATGCCCCAGCATTGGTCCTATGGACAGGCCAGGCCAAACCATATCATACCATGCCAGGACAGGCACCCCTCCCAGTCGATTACTTACAGATCCTGCAGCACCGTAGCATGCAGCACAGCCAAATTCACCAAAGAGAATGGACAAAATGGCTGCAGTGCAGAGACTTTTATTTTGCCTTGCCAGCCAATTCAAAAGCTGACTATATGACTTGGCCAGCTTGTCCAAACTCGCCATCTGGCTTACCCTCACTCAGTTGTCCCCATCCATACCCCCCTCCTACCAAATATGGCACTAAGTTTCATTTCCAGAAGAAACTCAACTGTCCACCAGCCCCGCACGCGTGCAGAGATTTCCAAAGTTTCCGAAGTTTTCCAGATAACGGCCTTGGTCCTCGGAACTTTGGAATTTGGACTTTCCAAACTGAATACCTTAATATTCAGCAAATTCCGAAGTTTTCCGAAGACTTTGTTTCAGCCCCAGGAAGAACTGAAGCTGTGCCTGGAGGAGAAGGAGCTGACAATATGCCTGGACACCAGAGTCAGATGTGAGTCACCCATTATATGGATATATCATATCTTTATGTTTGGGATTAATAAGGGACGTTTGCCCTATAAGCCCTATTTGGGACGTTTTGCACTACTGGTGGACTAGAGTGGAGGCTGCAGGCTAGGACCAGAGACCCTGAAGGAAAGAGGTGCACTCAGCACAGCTTTTCAGCATTCTGTTGGGTGCCCAGACTCTGCTGAAGATCTGCCCCCTCCTGCTTGCTCTCCTCCCTCCCATTCCTGAAAATTTGTGATTGGGAACTTTTCCCCACTGAGACAGCTACCAGCACCAGATAAAGTAAGGAAGCTGTGGAGGGGCACAACATACCTTCCTCCTCCCTCCTTCCACCCATCAGCACTGGGTAGTTTGTTTCTTGGAATTTCTCTTGTTTCTTGGCAAGAATCCAGATTATTCTCATCTTGTTCTCATTTTCAAGAATGAGATGAGAATTGTGATTCTCATCGAGAAACACGAGAAACCGAGAATTGAGTTTCAGCACTAGCTTTATTAAAATCTGAACGCACAGCCCTATCCATTTCCTGCTTCCAAGTACTGAAAGATAGAGCTCAGTGGAAGGGAGATGATACGCATACAGGGATACGGGACAGATTCAGGACAGCGATCCATGATCTGGACCCTCCTCTTCTTGTGTGCACCCAGTAAGCACCACCTGCTCCCAACTTCTATGTGTAGGGATGGGTGAACAGATCACGATTCGTGTTCGGGCGTTTGGTTCGGTCTGGTTTGGGTGTTCGGCTTGGTCATTTGGTTTATTCGCCGAGTTTGGCTTCGGCCGTTTGGTTTGGTAGTGTTCGGTTCAGGCGTTCGGTAAAAGTATCGCGAGAGCGCATGATCGCACCGGAAACCGGAAATTTGAGTGTGTGTTTGGGACTGGCTGTATGGTTTTGGCTGTTTGTGTTGGGTTTGGCTGTGTTGTTTTGGTTGGTGAGGGTTGGTGGGTGACTGTGTGTTGTCTGTGTGTGAGTGAGGGTTTTTTTTGGCGGGGAAATGAAGAAGACTGCTGTCTTGCTTCCCCGGCTGGGGCCGACTTGGTGCTCCCAGAGCCGGTGTTGGTGGAGGACTAGGAGGAGGAGAAGTGTTATGGGTAGTGGGTATAAGGGGGGAATGGACCTGGGTGGACGGCTACCTTCGTTCCCGTTACCCCCGTACGCTCTCGTGGGGGCACCGTACCGACGAGGAAGAACACCCCTCAGGTTGTTATAGGGCCGCTGGTTCCTGAAGAAGCGGCGGCCTATCTCATCATAGGGGGGGAGACAACGAGGCCCTGAGTATGCCCCCACTCGAGTGTACTGGCTGCAAGGGCAGCCCCCTAACCCCACCAAGTCGGCACCCACACAAGTGTCCTCGCACGTACACGGGAAGGGTAGTGAGCAGACAGTGGCGGAAGGGGGGAAGGTTCGCAAGGGCACTCCCGGGGACAGTAGGGAAGGGATGGTACAGCACACACACAATTCACAGGGGACGGGCAGACGGGGGTTCAGGTACGCGGGACCCTGGGTATCAGTGCCCACCAACCTCTCCTCCCGCACACACACCCACACCCTGCTCCCACAACACCACAGTACCCTTCGGTTTCCACACTCACCACGACCACTCTCTCTCTCCACACTCACGCAATCCTTCCACACCACTCTAGCTCTTTGTAACCTCTCCAATACTCCAGTCGCAAGGGGCCAGTCTGAAGCTACGCTGTTCACCGGCGCCGCTCTCCTGTTTCTGGGCCTCCCTATATCCGCATGCCCTGAGCCCCGCCTTCTCCTGAAGGCGTGCCGAGCGGCGCGGGGCTGCTACTGGCCCCACCCCTACGCTCCCCGCTGGCCTGCCTCCTGAGTCTAGTGTTTGCGGCGGCAGGGGCTGCCCCTGCCGCCGCTTCCTTGTCCACGGCAGTGGTGCGCTCCACCCACCCCCGCTTCTCCCCGTTCGGGGAGCTAGTCTCCCGCACCCCCAATCTTGACCCAGGGTAAGAAGGAGAAGGAAGAGGAGGCGGAAGCAGTTGCTGTCCCAGCCCCTGGACCATCGGTGGTGGTGGCCAGCTCCTTGGATGAGGAGCAAGCAGTGGACACAGGAGGTGCTGCCAGGTTTGTAAACTTTTTAAAAAAAATTGAGGACAAGAAAGGCTCTATCCGTTAGAGCGAGCTCACTGGTGTGCGTGTGCGTGTGCATGCATGGGTGGTGGACATCAGTCAGGCACAAACAGTGGGCATCCGCGGGTAGCAGCAGATGTCTGCCACAGAGAGAGAGGGTACTGTAGTGTGTGGGGATCTTCCAGCAGTCAGGCATGAGCACGAGCAGCACCCCCACCCAAACATGTGCCAGGCTAGCAAGGGTCCACTCTACAGTTGCCATCCCATTCCCTACGCACCCCCAAATAAGGGCAGGATTTGCACGTGCCAGCCAGGACCTTTATAGTTGAAACCCCTAGCATACCCTAGCAAACCAAGGAGGGCAGAATTTGCACATGCCAGCAAGGGTACTTCAAGTTGCTATCACTACTAGAACTCAAAGAAAGGCAGGATTTGCACGTGCCAGCAAGGGTCTCATTCCTCCGCAGCACCCAAAAAAGGGCAGGATTTGCACGTGCCAACCAGGGTCTCTCCTTTTGCCATCCCATTCCCTAGAATCCCCTAGCACCCTAAGGAGGGCAGAATTTGCATGTGCCAGCCAGGGTCACATCTCCTGTTGCCATCCCTAGCACCCCAAGGAGAGAGGACTAGAGGCATCATCATAAATGCATGATATTACTTTGGTGGTCTTAATGTGTTCCCATTTCAGAGACAAATTGGATGCCAGCCCCAGCACTGGTGCCAGGCCAAGGAGGACCCCTAGGCAGAGGTCACCAGTGACACCCCCAGACATTCGGTGGAGAAGATCGGATGTCTGGAGGTTTTATGAGATGGGCGATGGAATCGCCATATGCAAGGTAAGGCACGGGGACTGGAACAACAGGGAATGGATTGCCCTATAACAGTTAGGAACGGAAGTCCCCTGCAGAGAGAGATTGGCCACCCAGTTCACCCACTTGTGGAGACAGAATGCAGGCAGGGTTTGACAGACCATTGGTCTGACACAGTATGGCACTTCTTATATTCCTATATTTTCTTTTTATGCTCTTTAGTTCTGCAGCAAAAGAATCAGGAGGCAGAAAGAAGGAACCACATCGAGGCTCATTGCCCATATCAAAAAGCTCCACGGCCTGAAGATAAGGCGGCAGGAGGACTCTGACATTGCCGTTGAGCCTCAGCACCACAAGAAATGGAACCCGGAAGCTCCGGCATCTAAGCCCTTCTCCCTCATCCAGTCCCGATGTGGAGTCCCCCAGACCCCGGGAGTCTGCTACGGCCAAGGCCTTTCAGGCCGAACTTGAGAGGCCTGGCCGCCAAATGACGAAGGGTGTCCGCTGCCTAGAGAACCACCTGATGGAACAGTTCCAGGCGCTTGATGTGGAGAAAAAGAAGGTGGAGGAGTACGGCCAGTACGTCTCTACCGAGATGGAATTCCTGAAACTGTACCACCAGGCGGTCCCCAGGTGACATCGGGACATGGAAGGGGCCGTGGAGTTTGCCGTCTCCCATGACTAAGAGATGGAAGAGGACCAGGTGGCCGTCCCTCAGTCCTGTGCTGCACCCCAGCACCTTCTGCCTTTACCCCAAGTCCCAGGGGACAGGTCCAGAGACTAATAGTTTTTCCTTTATAAGTTTCCTTTAAAGTTTTAATTTTGGTTTTGGTTTCATAATGTTATCGTTGTGTTGTTGTTGTTTCAATAGTTTTAATAAAAGTTTTTTGTTGTTACAAGCTTCATTTGACTTGTCCAATCTTTTATCCCCATGTGCTAAAGTTCTGGAAGGCAGTTGGCAGAATCTTATACACCTTGTCGATCCCTACCAGCAGCAACTGTCTGGCTCCACATGTAGCGTAGTTAAGGTATTAACCCAAAGATGTGCCAGGTAGCAGCAGGGTCTCAACTTGCAGACAGACCCCCAGGAAGGGCAGGACTTGTGTCTGTGTGGGCGTGCCAGAGAGAAAGAGAGACAGGCTCCTTGGCAGCAGGTGGTGGGTGCTGGTGGTTAAACAGTGGATTGCTGGTTGCCAGGGTACAGAACCCTTTGCACAGACAACATTTGTATGGGCCCAGTGGGTGGAGGCTTTGACAGTAGCAGGTTGCCAGGGTACAGAACCCTTTGCACAGACAGAATATAGGCCTGGGGGTGGGGGCCTTTGGCAGCAGCAAACATGGGTTGCCGGGGCAGGCAGGCAGCATGGCATGAGTGGCATTCAGGCAGAATTTGAGCTTGGCAACCTGGGCAGGCAGGCAGGCAGGCAGTCACGGCAGCTTGGCATGAGAGGCAGGCAGGCAGACAGGCGGGCTGAGCAAGCTTTGAGCTGGCAATGGCAATCTGGGTGGGCAGGCAGGCAGTGTGGCATGAGCGACAATCAGGCAGGCTTTGAGCTTGGCAGCCTGGGCGGGCAGACAGACTGCATGGTGTAATTAGGAGCAGCAAGAGCCATTGAGTTTCCCGGGTACAGACCCCTTGGCTGGCACAGAAAACATATATAGGCCAGGGGGCCATTGGCACTACCAGAAGCAGACACTGGGTTGCCAGGGTACAGACCCCTTGGCACAGACAGCATATAGGCTTTGGGGCCATTGGCACCAGCAGACAGTGGGTTGCAGTTTGTTTCCCAATGCCATCCTGCGTCATGAGGTCAGTCAGATAAGGTGGCCGAGGCCGTCTAGTCTGAGAGAGGGGGGGCAGGGAGGGTGCCAGGCATTGGGAGGGAGGGATAGCACCTCAGAAGCACAGGAGCAGTAGCACTAGTCCAGATTGAGGAGGAGGAAGAGGAGTTCCATCCTGACTGCCCCTGGCATGGGATGGCGTGTGCCACTGCACCATCACTCCTTGTCCAGGGGCAGCTCGGGGAATCCCAGCAGCGGAAAGTTCACCTTTAGGAACAACAACTGATCCACCAACTTGGCCCCCAGTCTCAGGTGGTGTGAGAAGCAAATGTCCCCTGCCACAGAGAACACCCGCTCGCTGGGGACACTGATTGGTGGGCAGGACAGGATACCCTTGGCCACTTTCGACAGGGCCGGCCACATGTGGGCCTTGCCGTCCCAGTAGGCCAAGGGATCGCTTCTGGGATCAATGCATGTCTCCTTGAGATGTGGGAGCTGTCCATGACTTGTGCCTGAAGCCTATACCCTGCTTAAGGACCCCTCCTGCCACTACCAAGCGCTGCCTCTGTGTACAGTCACTGCCAGGTAGACGTGCTGGGCATTCCTGGAGGACCACAGGTCAGTGGTGAAGTGGACCATGACCCCGACAGCCCCTGCCAGCTGCTCCCTCACCCGCTCCTTCAAAGCCCTGTAGAGCTGTTGCACCACAGTCTGACTCAGGGTGGAGCGGGAAGGCAGCTTAAAGTTGGGGGCCAGGAACCCAATCAGTCACTGGAAGCCCTTGTTCTCCACAATGGAGAAGGGCTGCCCATCCACGGCAAACATTAATGCCAACATGTGCTTTGTTTTCTCTTGGAAGCCAGTGCCACGGCACCCTGCCCCATTGCCCCACGTGCCCCATTGCCTTCCCTACGGGCAGCAGACCGGCCTCTCTTTCCCTTCTCCATTTCTCCATTGAGGTGAAAAGGGATGGTGATTGGGCGGCTGGCTGCTACTCCAAGCCTCTCCACTCCTGGAAGTCTGATCCTCAGCTCCCCCTACCTGTCACATTTTGCCTTCCAGTGACACGTTTTTGCCACCCGAACTCACCCGAACGTGATCCGAACTGACTGAACTGTTCGGTGATTTTGACGTTCGGAATAGAGTTCTGTTCGGTCAGTTCGGGTTCGGGTTCGGTCGTCCGAACAGGCCGAGTTCAAGCCGAACTCCGAACTTCCGAACTACGTCCGCCCATCCCTAAGAACTTGTACTAGTTTTCAAAGTGGTTCACCATCCCTGGTTTACTTAGTTAAATTGTGTTTCTTTGGGTGGAACTGAAGCCCTGCCTCCAGGGAACCCTGCTGTGCAGGGGCAGAGACAGGAAAAAATAATAATAATTTAGATGACTTGAAAAGGTAAAAAGAACCAGAACAGAGTTCTTCTTTCCACCCTGTGCGCCGTTTATAAATAATCTAGAATCTTTTCTGTCCTAGGAACTGCCCTTTCCTCCCTGCAACCTCCAAAATGTCTGTCTTCTTTCTAATCTGTTTTTACTAGGTGTATCTTCCTAATCTCACCATGATTAAAGTCTATGGCTTGTGGCACGAACATACACAGATGTGCACGTGCACACAGAGGCCTGAATTAATATCTCAAAGCTGCCCCTACAACGCGTGCCTCATCCGGTTTGTGAATCTATACAATTCGCCTGGCTTTAACGGCACTGCCAATGGATGAGCATTTTATTGGGTTGTTATGGCGGCTAACGGCCCTCCACATCCTTTGCCCGTGTGTCAAGTGCCCTTGAGGTCTGCAAATCCAGGTTTAGGTTATACTACATCTACCTGCAAAAAACTGCTTATCACAGTGAAGTTGGGGTCCAATACAGTATGGTGACTGTCCCACTCATGTAAGCTGCCCTAAATCTTTTCAGATAGGCCTGGCATACAAATTGAAAATCATCACAATCATAACAAATAAAGAATAAATAATAGACGTGGACCCAGAGGGTTGGCAAAGTAGCCCCCTCTAGTGGTGTGCTGGTGGAAAAGCACCCACAGATTCATGATCGTGCTGCTCTGCAGGGACAGGTCTTTTAGCTGAGAAGGTAGTGGCTCCTGCAGTTGGAGTGTGAGGTCCCCAGTTCATGGGCTCCCTGCTCTGGAGACCCTGAAGGGTAGTAATGAATGGATATATTATTTCTAATTTATTCTTAATATTTATTATAATAATAATTAATAATAATCAATGCATTAATAATTAATACATAAGTTACTGATTCATCCATTATTACTTAGAATCCATGAAACCAACAATTAATAACCCCTTCAGGAACGGAGGTTCCATGCGCTAAAGACACTAAGGGATAGTTTTTAAAGAACGTATTCTTTCTAGTTTATTCATCGGCCTAATGAATTGCCCTAAATTCACCTTCTAAATCACCCTCAGGCTTCCACAGGCTGGGACTCCCTGGGTTTGAGGCCTTGTGGCACCTATATTATGCTGATGTTTCTTACACACCTATTATTGTCATTTCAACGTTATTCTTAGAGGTGTGCAGCAGGGCCCCATGTTGTTTTTCATTTTTTGTTATTGTTTTTGTTATTAAAATGTGTTGTTTTCATTTTTGTTAATGTGTGTGTGTGTGTGTGTGTGTGTGTGTTGTGTGTTGTGTGTACTGGGGGGGGGAGAAAGGTAAAATGTAAGGGTAAGGAATAAAGATTGGACAGGTAAGGTGGTAGGGATATATATGGGAGGATTTTTAGTGCAAGCACCAGCAGATTCTGTAAATGCACCCTGACAATAGCTAACCCAGAAACAGTCAAGCAGCCCTGCCCTGCAGTTTAAAGGATTGTAGTGCCCTCCCCCGGAACTCCCCTGATTGGTTCTGGGAGGCAGACAGCATTGAGCAATCACAGGGTGCCCTTCAACTGCCTGGGACCTGCTTGCGCTGCTCATTGGCCAGTGATTACATCCATCAGGTCCAGGGGCGGCTGGTGGCTTTTTAGTTTGGAGGGGCAGTAAGGCCGGCCGGCTGGCGAGCCGGTGGGCGGAGCCAGGGCAACGGTAGGCGGAGCCAGGGCAACGGTAGGCGGATCCAGGGCAACGGTAGG
>QEPC01010034.1:4014996-4026362 GCA_003113815.1 Sphenodon punctatus | reverse complement strand
CCCCTCTCCACACCCATCCCCCCCCCTGGGGTGGGGAGGTCGGGTACAGGGTGGGGGATGGAAGGGTCTAAGCTTACCTGCTCTCTGAGTTTGTTTCTGGAATTGGAGGCAGGAGGAGCAGCAGCGCAGGGGAGTCGCTCTCTCGGGGGACATGAGGCAGGGAGGAAGCACGCATGCGTGCTGCTCCCCCTTCCTCTGTCCCCCGCCAAGCTATCTTGCCAGGGCTGTCAGCCCGACCGCCCTGGTGAGATCTTCCATTGCGCCCACTGAGCGCAATGGAAGGCTGTAGCCCCTCCCTCCACAGCACGTCCCATACGTGCTGTGGACGGGGGAGCTCAGCCGCCCCAATCGTGTTTTCCATAGGAAAACGCTTTGGGCGGCTGATTTTTGAGCCTTCTGGGACTCACTCCTCTGGAGTGGGTCCCAGAAGAGAAGTCAAGGCGCAGCAGCCTCTGCCTTGCCTTTGCAATCAGAGCGGAGGCTGCTGCAGCGGTGCTGTGGTCAGTTTCAGTGTGAAACTGACATGAAATTGACCACAGCGCTGCAGCAACCTCTGCTCTGAAGCAAAGGCAAGGCAGAGGCTGCTGCGGGTGGCGGGGAAGCGGTGGGGAGTTTTTTGTTGTTTTTTTTTCACTAGAGCAGCGGCGCGGCACCTGGCGGGGCGCTTGGGGGGTCAGCGCCCCCAACGCCCTCCAAGGTGAGCCGTGCCTGATCCGGTCCTTGCACTCCCATCACAGGCCAAGTTCAAGAGTTTGGCACTGTGTCTGGCTCTGAGAGGTCTGCTCTCTCCTCCCCTCACCACATGTCCCTCCAAAAAACACCTGCCAGGCTGCTAGGTAATAACGATATCCGTAACGACTTTCATTATGGTTATAGCTTTTGTTCTTTATTGTCATTTTTGTTGTTGCAATAACGGTAACGAAAACAACACATTTCATTGTCGTTATTAATATAACGAAAACGACATGCACCCCCCTAGTTATTCTTGCACTCCATATATGTTTTTATTTGCAAGCCGCCTCGAGCTGCTTGATTGCTGGAGAGGCAGGGTATAAAAATGTAAAATAAATAAAGAAATAAATTTGGGAAATCTATGGGGCCCCCCAGCACATGGAGGCCCGTTCAGTGACAGACGGTGTTAACAAAAGTGATGGCACTGCCATCATCCCACCCGGGAGTGGGGATGGTACCCCTGTCTGGATAAGCTCTGGCTGCAGGAACACACATCACGGTGGCCGGGAAGGGGGGTGGAGAGCGAGGTCTGGCTATCCGGCCTAGCCCCCATGCTGTCACCATTTTATTTTATTTTATTTTATAAAAGATTTTTATCCCACCCCTCCTGCCTGCAGGGCAGCTCAGGGTGGCAAACAACAAATTAAAGCAATAAAACAATAAAAGCAATTTAAAAATTAAAAATCCCATATGCAGGAAAAACAACCCCCCCTCCCCCCGCCGCCAAAAGCGTGGCGGAACAGCCAGGTCTTACACAAATGTCAAAATGACAGGAGAGTGGGGGCCAACCGAGCCTCCTCCGGGAGCGAATTCCACAGCACAGGGGCAGCCACCAAAAAAGATCTAACATCGGTAGCCACCCGCCTCGCCCGGGGAACCTCCAAAAAGGCTCCCACGGAAGATCTCAGGGGTTGCACGAGCACATGGGGAGTGAGGCGGTCCCACGGACCATCTCCCTGTCATGACAGGCAGCCATGTTTGGCTGCCATGGGAACTCCCCACACCAGGCCAGGATGGGGGCTGGTCACCTGGTTTTTCCCACTTTGGCCCAGCTGGGAGGCTGATGGGCCTGGACTGTGGGGCTGCTCCATTCTGGTCCCACATTTCTGGCCCAGTTGCTACCCCTACTGGGGTTGGAACACATCTGGCAGTCCTGGAGCAAATATAATACCATGATGCATCACTGCCCCAGCAGGCCCAAAGTGGGCTGAACTCGGCCTGTGTTATGTCCAGAAGCTGGAATTGTCTGCATCTGGGCCTAATGACATGTTTCAGAATTTCTGAATAGGCTTCATTTTAGGATACTATTGTTGAAGAACAGGGACGGCCTTAGAATTTGAGGGACCCGGGGTAAAGATAAAAATGAGGGAGCCCTGGTGGCCTCCACCCCTTCCCCATTACTCACCCCTCAGGGGCACCCTCCATACGACCATAGAGGTGGTGACATCTGAAGCCCTGCATCATGCCCTAGTGAAAACGGCACTCGCTGTGGCACGCTCCAAAGTAGAGAAAATTGCACTGCCTGGGGTAAAGGAACTTGGTCTTAAATTTTTCCCCAGTTTAGATATTTTCCAACCCTTTCATTCCCTTTCTAAAAATTTGACCGCAGTGTCAGCTCTGGGAAATTTAGATTTTTTTTTCTCCTCCACGAACCTACTGTGTCTTTTCCCAACCAGTCGTAATTAAAATACAGCACCTATACCCCAACGCCGCAAGTTTTTACTGATTTCTGCTCTTTCCCCTGTACATGATGAATTAAAGCCAGAAAAGAAAATGAGTATTTCCCTTATCAAAGTGTGGCTGACTGGGTTTTCTTCCCTCCAATGTGAGAGATCAAATAAATGAACTGGTAGCTCTTTTCATCAATTTTGCAGAAGGTAGAAAGTCTCTGGAATAATTACTCAACCTGAAATATGTAATCTCCTCAGCCCAAATCAAATGCACCATAAATATTGATGCAAAAGGAAGACTTTCCAAATGCTACATTTAAGCATTCAACCTCAGCTGATTGGAAGTCCAAGAACAATCGCCTGGCACTTCCAGAGACCGTGAAGAGAGAATGGAAGATATTGCAGAACCAGGACTGATCAGATGCGTTTTGCTATCATGGGCCCTCAGGCTTACAATGGGAGTGGGCAGAGAGGCCAAGAGATATATCCCAGTCTACTGGCAGATCACGAGCTTGTCTCCTAAAAGTGAGATCACCTTTGGGGAAGAGAGTGGGACCAGCGCCCCAGGGAGTAGTTCTGGTGAAAACAACTCCATTATGGAATTACTAAAGAGACGTTTTCCTCACCACTCCAGTGAGCAGTTACTGAACTGCACGAGAGCTGGGACCCAGTGGGACAGGGTCCTGGCCTGGAAGGCTGGAGTCGGCAGATGGGGTTCTGGTAGATAACTCAAGGTGGAAGCCTGTATCATGTGGACTGCTTGCATCATAGAAAGATCCGGCCATCCCTGCTCTAAGAATGGCGAGGGCAGAAAGATGGTACAGGACAACCTTATTTAACTTGGGTCTAAAGAGAATTTTTTGCCCAGTTCCAATTCTGTCAGAATCGAACATTTCATCCAGTCCGGACAGAAATCTGAACAGACAGTCAGTTCAATTGTTCATTTTGATTTCTGATCGGACCAGACAAAATAAATCCACCATTAATGCATGTGCAAAATGGCTGCTGGTCTACTTTGTGCATGTACAAAATGGCGTTGCCTGTACTTAAAATGGTAGCGCTGGCACCACTTTTATTTTGAGTATGAGTAGTACCATTTTGCACATGTGCAAATGGTCAGGCTGTCAGTCTCCGGCTGCCGGAGCCTAGGGACAGGAGGAGGGGGAGGTAGGGAGGCAAGGAAAAGGGGGGCAGGAGGCAAGGGGGTAAGAAAGGATACCTCTCAGCCGCTCTCCAATACCGGGAGTAGGGAACCGGGAGTAGGGAACCTGAGACAGGGAACAGGGTGCCAGAGGCAGGAAGCTGGAGGGAAACCAGAGGCAGGAAGCTGGTAGGGATGGGCGAACGTGGTTTGGAAGTTCGGAGTTCGGACCGAACTCGACAAGTTCGGTCGACCGAACCAAACTTCCGAACTGAATTTTCGAACCGAACCATATTTCTGAACTCGGCTCTGTTCGCCCATCCCTAAAAGATAATATTCCATTTAGTTCAATGGGATTTGAATTTCTGAACATTGTTCGGAAGTTCGGACCAAACTTGAATAGTTCAGTCGACTGAACCAAACTTCCGAACCAAACTGAATTTCCAAACTGAACCGAACTGAACCGAATTTCCGAACTCGGTTATGTTCGTCCATCCCTAGAAGTTGGAGGGAAACCAGAGGCAGGAAGCTGGAGGGGCCCAAGTCCAACGGGCAGCTGATGGGCAAGGGAACCAGCAACATAGAGCTGGAGGGTCAGGGCCAAGGGGGAAGCAGGAAGGTTTCAAAGAAAGATAAGAGATGACCAGAGGGTGGGGTCCCTCTTGCCAACAAACAGACAGACAGAGAGCACAACAAACTATGGGGATCTCAAGGCATAAAGGGAACCATTCAATAGAGAAACAGGGCAGGGGGTGAATAAGGAAGGACCCACCCACGTACACCCTGTGCAGACAAACAGAAGGGAAAGCGATCTGGGAAAGAAACACCCCAACCTACAAGAGGACAAGCAGGGCAGGTATCAGCACAAGGGGAGGGGGGGGAAGGGCATCACACACTAGGAACACAAAGGGAACACAACACACTAAGACTTACCAACACAACACTAACACAAACAGAACTCCAAGCAGAGGACAAACAGGAGGAGGAGAGGAAGGGTTGAGAGCCAAGCAAGGGTCAAAGAGGGATGACCTGAAGCTCCACACCTGCCACAGCTCTCAGCAGCCCTAAATACTCCACAGAGCCAATCAGAGTGTGGCAGGTGGGCCCATGCCCTCCACCAGGTGCACGTAGGGCGCAGAGCAAGAGAGAGAATGAGGGAAAATACTAAGGGGAGGGAAAGAGCGGTCCCTACAGCTCTCTGCCAATAGTGCAAGAAGCAGTGAATGCCTTCGCCAAGGCCAGGGGTTCAAGGCCCAGCCGAGACACAGGATTTTTTTATTAGTAGTAGCAGTATTATTTTTCAACCAGAATTCCAGTCGTAAACTTTTCCATTTCGAATTTTGGTTGAAAAAAGGGACAACTGTTCTGAATTTGAAGAAATTTTTTCTTAAAATGGAACCGTTTTTTCAACCAACCCCTCATTTAGCTCTTGTTCAGCTAAATCAGGTGAATTCTGAACTGATAAAACATTTATTTATTTATTTATTTATTTGTTTTTTTGTTTATTTAATAGATTTATATCACGCCCCTCCTGCCATGCAGCCCGGTGCGGCTTACAACAATAAAATACAATAAAACAATTTAAAACACTCAGTACAAAAAAAAATAATATTTAAAATATTTAAAACAGGGCTAGCAATATATAAATAAAAGTTATAAGTTAGGTGGGGGAGATAAAACCCCTCACCCCACCCTCCCCAAAGGCCTAGGCAAACAGCCAGGTTTTACAACATCGCAAGAATGTCAACAGGCTTGGGGCCAGGCGAGCTTCCTCCGGAAGGGAGTTCCAAAGGCGCGGCCCGGCCACTGAGAATTCCCTCTCCATTGTGGCCCCCCGCTTAACACAGGGGACCTCCAAGAAGGCACCCCCGGCAGACCGCAGAATCCTCCCTGGGGTGCGGAGGGCAAGGCGGTCCCTGAGGCGGTCCCTGAGGGGCCCAGACCGTATAGGGCTTTATAGATCAACACCAACACCTTGAACCTGGCTTAGCACGCTATCGGCAGCCAGTGCAGAGCTCAGAGCACAGGTGTAATATGCTCCCGAAGGCCCGCCTCCGTAAGGAGGCGAGCCGCCACATTCTGCACCAGCTGCAGCCTCCAGACCAGGAACAAGGGAAGCCCCACGTAGAGCGCGTTACAATAGTCCAGCCTCAAGGTGACGAAGGCATGGATGAGGGTGGCCAGCTCTGGGCCGGAGACGAATGGACGCAGCCTACGAACCAGATATAGCTGGCAAAAGGCAGCCTTAGTGACCGCCTCCACCTGCCGCTCCAGATGAAGGTCTGCGTCCAATATCACCCCCCGACTCCGAACCTGCTGAGCTATAGGAGGGAAACCCCCCCCCAACCAGAGGGGCCACTACCTCCCTCACTCTCCCCACCAACATCACCTCCGTCTTATCGGGGTTGAGCTTCAGTCTGCTCAGCCGCATCCACTCCGCCACGGCCTCCAAACATTGGGACAGCAACGAGATAGCAGGGTCTGGGTCAGTAGAAAAAGAGAGGTACAGCTGAGTATCATCAGCATACTGGTGACATCGCACCCCGAACCTTCTCACAACCTCCCCCAAGGGCTGCATATAGATATTAAACAACAGCGGAGACAAGATCGAACCCTGCGGAACGCCACACGGTAAAGCGCGGGGGCACGATGTCTCCTCCCCCAACACTACCCGTTGGCTCCTCCCCGAGAGGAATGAGCGGAACCATTCAAGAACGGTCCCGCCCAGACCCCCCAGGTCACGCAGTCGCCTCAGCAGCAGCCCATGGTCCACGGTGTCAAAAGCGGCCGAGAGATCTAGCAGGATGAGAAATGTTGAACATCCTGCATCCATCTCCCGGCGGAGGTCGTCTACCAAGGCCACCAACGCCGTCTCGGTGCCATAGCCGGGGCGGAACCCAGATTGAAAAGGGTCTAGGAACCCGATGCTATCCAGATGCACCTGGAGCTGGAGCGCCACTGCCCGCTCAATAACCTTCCCTAAAAAGGGAAGGTTAGAGACAGGTCGGTAGCTGGCGAGCGCATCCACGTCCAAAGATGGTTTTTTCAGCAGGGGGCGCACCACAGCCTCTTTAAGGCAGGGCGGCAACCTCCCCTGCCGAAAGGACGCATTCACTACCCTCGCCAGCACCGTCCCCAACGTCTCCCTGGAAGCTTTTATTAACCAGGACGGGCACGGATCCAGTTCACAACACGTGGCCCTCACAGACCCCAGGACATCCACCACATCGGCCGGCGTCACTTCCCGAAACTCTCCCCACAAAGATGGACCAGACGGGCCCTCCGCCCCCCCGCGCTCTTCCCCTACTGCCATCAACCCAGCGTCAAAGTCGGTCTGAATCCGAGCAATCTTGTCTGCGAAGTAGGTGACAAACTCCTCACAGCGGGCCCGGGACAAGTCCCCATCCAGGCGGAGGGAGGCCGGACTAACCAGCCCCCGCACCACCCGAAACAGCTCTGCCGGGCGTGACTTCGCAGATGCTATGAGGACAGCAAGGAACTCCTTCATCGCCATCCTCACAGCCTCAACATAGGACTGCAAATGGGCCCTATGGAGAAGACGGTCGGAGTCAGATCGAGTCCGACGCCAGTGTCGCTCTAGCCTCCTGCCTACACACATGAATGAACTAAGTGCCAACCAGAGAAAACTATTTGTGGACTTTGTTGAGCCCATTCACAAATAGGCTATGATCTCCTAAGGAGGGCTATACATAATAGTACTTCCCAGTACTCAGGTCGATTTCCACAATTCCGTGTAATTGTCCTGGGTACTCAGAGGCCCTTTGGCACTGTTTCCAAAGTTCCGGAATTCAGAAATGGAATTCCGGACCTCGGAAATCATTGGAACTTTGGATCGTGGAAACTCAGAACTTCGGAACTATTTGGTGCCAACTCGGCATCTCAGCAGATGTTACCATGTGCAGCAGCAGTAGCTGTTTTATTGCCTAACCAATCAGGATGCACAATAACACATCCACCTCTTCCTCCTTCCCCCTTCCCCCTTAATTGCCTAACCAATCAGGGTGCACAACAACACATGCAGCCCTTCCTCCATCTCCCTCCCCGCCCCCACATACAGTATATAAGGAGCTGCAATTCAGCAGTCTCTTTGTGATATGGGGAGGAGAGGGAAGGAGTGTTGGTAGAGGGATCTCATGGTGCCAAGCAAAAACTCTGGCCTCATGGTGCCAAGTGGCAACCGAGCATCAGGCAGCAGCAATGTGGCACCCAATTATTATTATTTTTAAAAAGCATGGCATGGTAAAGGTAAAGGTAAATTTAACCCCCCACCGCCAGCATTGGCCCTATGGACAGGCCAGACCAGGAACCTCCCTCCCCCCCAGCCTATCACTTACAGATCCAGCAGCACTGTAGCACACCGTCAAAATCACGAAAGAGAATAGAAAATGGCTGCAGACACTTTTATTTTGCCCTGCCAGCCAATCAAAACTTACCATCTGGCTTACCATCACTCAATTGTCCCCTCCCATATTCCCGTCCTACCAAATATGGCACTAAGTTTCATTTCCAGTGAAGCTCAACTGCCCAGGCACATGCACAGTGACTTCCAAAGTTTTGCAAGGAATGGCCTTGGTCCCCAGAACTTCGGACTTCAAACTTTCGGAACCAAGTACTGGAATCGGCAGCGAACTCTGAACTTTTCCGAAGACCAAATTTCAGCTCTACTAACTGGAATTTTCCAGTGCAAATTTTTGTAGTTTGTAGAACTGGAATGAATAGAAATATTAATCACATGGACAGGTTGCTGAATATACAAATTAGGTCTGAAACTTAATTCTCAGTTTCTCGTGTTTCTCGACAAGAATCACAATTCTCGTCTCATTGAGAAACAGAATACCCAGTGCTGAGTGAGGGAGGGAGAGAGGGAGGGAGGAGGAAGCCATGTGGTCCCCTGCCCAGATTTTTTACCTTGTCTGGGACTGGCACCTGTCTCAGTGAGAAAAACTTCCCAATAGCAAATTATCAGGATTGGAAAAGCACTTCCAGATGCAAGGGAGGAAAACTGAAGGGAATAGGTGGGCTCAAAATAGCTTTTCAGCGTTCTATTGGCTGCTGACTCTTGCTAGCCAATAGAATGCTAAGATATCAGCTGAGTCTGCCCACTCCCTCCTACTCTTCCCCCTCCCATTCCTATGAAAATTTGCCATCAGTAGGGATGGGTGAATGCAGTTTGGAAGTTCAGAGTTCGGCCCGAACTCGGCTAGTTCAGATGACCGAACCGAACTTCCGAACCGAACGCTCGAACTTCCGAACAGTTTGGAAAAGTTCGGTTGAGTTCTGATGAGTTATGGGGCAGGAAAAATGTGACTGGAAGGGGGAGGCAGCTGAGGAGCAGACTTCCTGGCACCAGAGGTGGACACCAGGGGTGGTTTCAGGGCCAAAAATACAGGTATGGAAATTCGGTTTTGATAACAATAGCACTTTTTTGAATGTTCGGCTGAGTTCGGCCGAACCGAACTCCGCCGAACTGAACAGCCGAACCCGAACTCAGGTTTCGAACTGAACGACCGAATGTCCAAACATCCGAATGGTGTTCTGTTCACCCATCCGTAGCCATCAGAAAGCTTTCCCCACTGAGACAGCTGCCAGCTTTAGAGGAAGTAAGAAAGCTCGGCAGGGAACAGAATGGCTTCCTCCTTCCTTGCCCATTAAATTTCTCCAGACTGGGAGACCAGTCTGAGTGTGTGGGAGGCAGGGGGAGAGAAGGGAGAAATCTCACAAGAATCTTAATCAGGGTCAAGGTGACTGGGAATCTTGACCCTGATTCTTGATTCTCACAAGGTTTTTGCGAGAATAAAATCTATTCTCATTTCCGCCCTAATTCAAATAAATATTCTGCATCAAAAGGAAATTCATGTATTTATGAATTTGATTATTTCATTTTGGGCATGTAGCTTATTTGTTCACTTGGGGTCTGATCTAACATGCACACACACACTATGAGCACAAATGCAGTAGGTGTACATACTGCACACACACCTAGGGCTGAAAAAAGATTTTGCAAAAAAAAGAAAATATCATCAAAATCCCATTTCCCAATCTGTCTTGGACAAATCAAGAACCTCTCAGTACTCGGTAATGTCTTGACTGACATTTTGTTTCTCAATTTATCGACTTTCCACTTACTTGGATCCCATTTACCACTTTGCCATATGTTTCAAATCCCAAGAGGTAATACCGACACAACACTACATTTCTTACACTCCATTTCTCCTTGTACTTCCTTGTCACTCATTTGCTGAGGTGTAGCTTCCTTTACTAATCTGCAATCCGATTGCAGATTGGTCAAACCAAAGGGAACAACACAGAACAACAATTTTCATTGGAGGCACTGGAGTGACGTTTAAGGGGCAATTGGGAAAGAGTAAGGTGTGGCCTATTCGTACAGTGATTGGCTCAGAAATGCAGAAACAACATACTTGGAAGTAAAACGGTACCTTTGGCAATGTGGTAAGTGGTAAATGAATGGTACCCAGCATGCAGTATATGGTATGCAGAAAGTCAGTAAATCGAGATGGTATCTCATTGGTAATTGCATTGAAATCACATCAGTATCGGGAAATGGTTGGGAAATCAATCCTGGTTCCCCAGGCAACAATATGGCAACATTTCTTGCAAACAGCAATTTAGCTGCTCGTTTCAGCCAGAGGATGCATGCATTGCCAGTGGCGGTGGGCCGCCTAGGAAGGGAGGGGCAATGCCCCTCCCAGGACTCCTCCGACTGGCTGGCCCCGAGTCCAAAAAAAAAAAAAAAAGCAGTCGTGCACGCCACGGTGAATGTTCGGAGCCACCTCGAAGATCCTGGTTTAGAGCAGCAACCTCCGAACATTCCGAGGCTGCGAACATGGCTCCGAACATTCTCACCAGTTGTGGGTGCGCATGTGCACACACAATCAGTGCCCCCCTGAAAGGCTTCCTAAGGAAGACTTTCAGGGACAAAAGGGAGGCGTTTTCTCCCTTTATGTGGAATGGGCGGCTAGAAGTGCCGTCCATTCGGCATAAAGGGACCCTGCAATGGAATGGTGTCACAGGGGGCACTGTTCCATTGCAGGGGCCGGGCAGGGGTAAAGTTCATACCAGGATGTTGCATACAGGTGCCCTGGTCCGAACTGCCCAGTGTCCCGCCTAAGCAGGGAGGAGGGGGGACTGGGAGCTCCTGCCATGCACGCACATCCCAGCCCTCCCCGAGTCCCTTCCTCCCTCCCTGTGGAGTAAAACTGACTCGACTCTGGGAGGAAGGAGGGGAACTTGGGAAAGCCCGGATATGCAGCAGCTCCCAGGCCTGACTGAACAGTTCGGGCCTAGTGAGAGCTCCCACGTAACCATCAGACAGAGGACTGGATGGAGTGGAGAGGACATTGGAGCTGGGCTGCCACCGGTGAGTAAATTATGGGACTGGGGGGGGAGTGGTAGTTCATGGGGGAGTGGGGGTGGATTAGAGTATGGGGGCTGGGAGTCAGGGCTCCTGGGTTCCCTGGGAGAGGAGTGGGGTGCTAGTGGGTTAGAGCAGGGGGGAAGGCACATGGGGGTGAGTGTGGGCACACGGGGGGAGCGGGGGGTCACATGGGGGCAAGTGTGGGCACACGGGTTGAGTGGGGAGTCAGGGTGGATTAGAGTATGGGGGCTGGGAGCCAGGGCTCCTGGGTTCCCTGGGAGGGGAGTGGGGGGCTAGTGGGTTAGAGCAGGGGGGCTGGGACACAGGGCTCCTGAGTTCCCTGGGACACCCCCCTACTCTAACCCACTAGCCCCCTGGGGCTAGTGGGTTAGAGCAGGGGGGGTGATGGGAGCCAGGGCTCCTGGGT
>QEPC01010034.1:3995331-4014961 GCA_003113815.1 Sphenodon punctatus | reverse complement strand
GATTTCAGTTGTGTTCAAAATGCTGGAAATGGATGTGCATGGTAAAATTGGACTCAGGCTGTGACTGGGGTGCTTTACAAGGATGGGTCCCTGTGTTTTGGGTTTACAAATTATTTATTTTAAGCTTGATGTGCATGTAGACTGTGTTTTCTTCCATCCAATTTTAACCCTGGGAACTCCTTGCTGCTGGGTTATGCCATGCCACTGGCATACCGTCCCCCTGGCTCTGCCCCTAGGCCTGCTGGCCTTACTGCCTCAGTGCCCCTCCAACATCAAAACCCACCAGCCGCCCCTGCACATTGCGTATTAGTATATACGCATGTGAAACCTGCACTCAGTGCATTTGTGCATCTTGGATTGGGTCCTTTGTCTATTTTGTTTTGGTTACTTTGTTATTCAGTTATCTGTTATTTTATTTCATGTAGTGTTGAAACGAATAGGCAGCTTTGTCTTTGTGGATATTATTTGGATGACTCTTAATATCCTAATAATACAGACATATCCATTGATCTGTTCATTCACGTGTTTGGTGTATTTGGTTGGTTGTTTTGATTATTTGGCTGCCTCATTTTGGCACAATTTCATAGGCCAGGCCCCACCACTTTCTCCTTCCCCATGAGTTGGAGAGGCAAAGGAAAGAACCTCTTGGGCAACATGTTGCCCCCTGAGCTACAGATTGAGGACCGGGGCCCTAGACCATTGGCTGCTAATATTTTTTATGTGTGACCCCATTTAAGAACATAAAGGGCACAATTCCTTTGGAAGGGCAGAGTACCAGGCTGCCTCATAGAGGCAGTGGTGTGGCCTCTGCTCAAAAAACCATTTCTTGAACGCCCTGGCCAGTTATCAGCCAGTTTCTAGTTATTGAGTGGGTGGTGGCTCGTCTGCTTCAGGAGCATCTGGACCGGATCGGTTTTCTAGATCCCTCACAGTCTGGCTTTCATTTGGGCTTTGGCACTGAGACTGCACTTGTGGCCTTGGTCAATGACTTTTCCAGTTGTACCAGGTTTGTTTGACCCTGCTGATCCTATTAGATCTCTTGGCTGCATTCGGTTGATCATGAGTTGCTAGTGACTCGGTTGCGGGACTGAGCCCTAGTGGGAGGTACTATTCTTGAATGTGTCCACTCTTTCTTGACCGGGAGAACTCAACTTGTGGTGCTGGGCGATTTTTCATCTTCTCCCCAGGACCTCACATGTGGAGTCCCGCAACTTCGCAAGGTTCCAGCTTATCCTCTCTCTTGTTCAATGTGTATATGCAGCCTTTGTGGAGGTCATCAGAGGGTTCAGCGTAAGGTGTCATCAGTATGCTGATGACACCTAGCTGTACCTCTCTTTTTCATCAAACCAAGGCCCAGCTGTCTCAGTGCTTACCTGGTGTTTGTCAGCTGTGGGGGACTGGATGAGGCTGAGTCACCTGAGGTTGAATCCTGACAAGATGGAGGTGATGGTCATGGGAAAAGCTGGGGGAGTTATGGCTCCCATCATTGATGGGGTCTGTCCCCCCCTGGTGTCTCAGGTCCATAGTCTGGGGGTGCTCCTAGACCTAGAGCTCCACCTGGATGTCCAGGTGAAGGGCACTACAATTACAAATGGTGTGACAGCTTAAACCATATGTCTCGGACACGGACCTGACCACTATCATCCATGCTTTAATTACCTTGAGAATGGATGACTCTAATGCACTCTACGTGGGGCTACCCATGGTGATGGTCCGGAGACTGAAGCTGGTGCAGAATGTGGCAGTTCGTCTCCTTAGGGGGATGAGTCGCCGTGAGCACATTGCACCAGTGCTCTGTTTTCTGCACTGGCTGCCAATAGTCTACTGGGCCCAATTCAAGGTGTTGGTTTTGACCTTTAAAGTCCTAAATGGCCTTGGGCCCACTTATCTGCAGGACTGCCTCACCCTCCGGGTCCTGGACTGGCCTCTGTGGTCATCCAGGGGCACCCTCCTATAGATCCCCAGGTCTCCCAGGTGTTGACTATGAGAAGGGTTTTCTTGGTGGCCAAACCACGGCTGTGGAACTCTCTCCTGCTGGAGGTCCACCGGTCCTTAGACCTTCCCTCTTTCCGTAGACAGTGTAAGACTTGACTGTTCCACCAGGCCTTTGGTGAGGGAAACGGGTGGCAAGTGGGGGGTGGTCGTGGGTTGGGTTAGGATTTTCTTATTGCTTTGCTTGGGTTATTTTAATGTTCTTATATTGATATTATAATGTTTGTCTTGTTTTTATATTTTGTATTTTTTATGCTGTTGTGAGCCACCCTGAGATGCAGAAGGAGGAGGTGGGGCAGAATAAACATTAGATTAAATAAATAAATCCTATGGCCTGCGTATGCTGCCTGAAAATGCGGTTCTTGGCCAGAATGAATACACTCAGGTGTGCATGTATGCCGCGTGGGGCAAAAGCACAACCTGGGCAATGCGACCCCCTGAGTCCATACACCCTGAGGATGGAGCAGGCATAGCTCCTGCTCCAAGCTCCAGGACATGGGGTGTTTGGGCTTGGGGGGGCGGGGCGCATCAGCCCGGGTTGCACCTTTGCCTTACACGGCTTGCTGTGCACATGGCACAGGTCCACGCCTGAGTGCACATGTTCTGGCCATGCGGTGCGAGTAGGGGGTGGTGTATGGATTGTACTCAAAGGATATAAGAAGTGCCCTACTGGATCAGACTAACGGTCCTTCCAGACAAACATCCTGTCTCTGACACTGGTCAGCTTTGGGCATTTTGGAGCAGAGCCAGAAGACCATTTTTAGATTTAATTATAATTCTATGACCCCACCCAGCAACAAAAACAGGCAAAGTATATGAAATATCAATTGGGATCATGACCTGATCAGTAGATTATACGAGCCCACTGGGTATCCTGGACCACAATTTGGGAACCTATACATGAGTGAAAATGTTTACACACTTAAACTTCTTGCAGAACTGGGACATGCCGGTTTTTTTTTTTGCATGAAGCTCATTCTTCATCTTAGAAGTAAATGGCAAAGGTTATTTCAGAACCTTATTGCTATCCCAGAGTAATTAAAACAATCTAATAAACTCCATGTTGTCTTTTTCTCCACTGTGCAGCAGTTGGGGAGCTTGCTGCCAGAACAACTGGAGAACTTGTCTGCCAGAGATTGGAATTAGCATCTGAAGACAGGGTTTGTTGGCAGGGAGTCAGTCTGGTGGTTGGAGAGCTCGCTGCCACAAGTTTGGTGTGGCAGTTGGAGAGCTCTCTGATGGAGGTTCCATGTGGCAGTTGGAGAGCTCTCTGTGACATAGGTTTCGTGCAGTGGTTGGAGAGTTCTCTGCTTCATAGATTCCATGTGGCAGTTGGAGAGGTCTCTGTGCCGTAGATTCCATGTGGCAGTTGGAGAGCCCTCTGCGCCAGTGCTTCCATGTGGCAGTTGGAGAGTTCTCTGCACCAGAGGTTCTATGCAGCAGCTGGAGAGCTCTCTGTGCCACAGATTCCATGTGGCAATTGGAGAGCTCTCTGCACCAGAAGTTCTATGCGGCAGCTGGAGAACTCTCTGCACCAGAGTTTCTATGTGGCAGTTGGAGAGCTCTCTCTGCCATAGGTTCTGTGCAGCAGTTGGAGAGGTCTCTGTGCCATAGGTTCCATGCAGCAGTTGGAGAGCTCTCTGTGCCGTAGATTCCATGTGGCAGTTGGAGAGCTCTCTGTGCCATAGGTTCCGTGTGGCAGTTGGTGAGGTCTCTGCACCAGTGGTTCCATGCGGCAGTTGGAGATCTCTCTGCACCGGAGGTTCCACGCAGCAGTTGGAGAGTTCTCTGCCAGAGGTTCCATGCAGCAGTTGGAGGACTTTCTACCAGAGGTTCAGAATAACAGACAGAGAATTCACTACCAGAGTTTTGATTAGGGATGAGTGAACAAAACCGAATTCGGAAATTTGGTTTGGTTCAGAAGTTCGACTCGGTTGATGGAACTATTCGAGTTCAGTCCGAACTCTGAACTTCCGAGCAAAGTTTGGAAATTCAAACCCCATTGAACTAAATGGAATATTATCTTTTAGGGATGGGAAAACAGAGCCATGTTCGGAAATTCGGTTCAGTTCAAAAATCGAGTTCAGTTCTGTTCGGAAAACCGACCTGGTTGAGTTCGGTCTGAACTCCAAACTTCCGAACCACGTTCGCCCATCCCTAGTTTTGATGTCAAAGCTGAAGAGTTGGCTGCCAGTGGTTTGTTGTGACAGTTAGACCTCTTCCAACCAGAGGTGTTATGTAGCCTCAAGATTCACTGTGCAATCCCGATTACTGAAAACTGTAGTTCGAGTTAATAGTTGAGAAATGCATTGACCCCTGTGCCTGAATTTTTCAGCCGGGATGCTATCACTTGATTTGTCCTTTCTGACAAGAGGCAAGTGTCGGACCAGCCTGATCAGGCACAACATGGACTGGGGTGAAATGGAAGAGTAACTTCCAGCAAAAATATAAAATTGATTTAGTAGAAAGAGATTGTGGCAGAGTAGAGCCACAACAGATTGACAAGTCTTTAAGAGAGGACAAGATGGCCACTGGCTGAACCCAAAAAGGCTGCCACAGGAAGTCCAAGTGTTTGGGGAGTGGCTACAGGTAGAAAAGAAGAGCCAGCCACAGGAAGCGAGGCAGTCTGCTCTTAGACACTGAGGAGAGCACATCTCTGCTAGTGGCTGTCTGGAACCTGAAGGAAGAAGGCTTGAATTCTGAAGGAAGGAGACTTGAAGCATGACGCAGCTGGTTGTGAGTTGGAGATAGCCAGCCAGTGATTGTGGCCTGGCAAGGCTAAGCCTTATGTTATAGACTAGTGTGATTATAGAGACAGGCCAGAGATTTGGTGTCTGGCTTGGACTGTTATAAATAAACTGATGTGATGTCTCATCCCGTGAGTGACTGCATGATCTGGGTCTTAATCCTGTAAGCACTTATCTACAGCAAGGTCAACCCTGATACAGAGACCCTACCCTACCTCCTTCCCTGCCCTTCTGGCCCAGGGGAACTGCTGAAAAACAATGCGCCTCCTGGCCGCTGCTCCTACTGCTGCAGTTGCTCCCTGTGTTTGCCCACACTGGTGTTTCCATCTTTGCCTGGAGGGGGTTGGGAGCCAGGAGGGCTCGCCTCTCATTATCCCCAGAGCCAAGGACTTTCCCCTGGAAATTTCTCAGGACCCCAGCTGAGACTGTTACCTCCCCTCCCTGTAGTTTGAGGATGAGGGGCCAGGGTTTACTTCCCTGCCCTTCTGGCCCAGGAGAACTGCTGAAAAGCAGTGTGATTCCTGTTAGCTCCACAGGCCGTACGCCGAAGGGCCACTGCTAAATAGTCCTTTGGTGTGGTTCTGGTGGCTGGTGGGGGGAGGGTCTTCTACTTGTTAGAAGGTTTGGGGGCTGGATAGATTTGGGAGGGACAGCTAGTGGTGTGTTGGTGGAGTCCTTGGTGAGGGGAGGTTATTATGTTGGGGGGGGTGTTCTGGTGGGGTTTTAACTGGGTTGTTGGGTGGATTGGAGAGAGGTTATTATTTTTTGGGGGGGTGAGCTGGGTGGGTGGGTTTGGGATGTCCTGCCTCCCCCCAGTGAGAGTGGGAGAGGAGGGGAGGATTGGGTTAAGGTGGGAGGATCTGTACTCCCTGTGAGAGGGGGGTTGGACCCCTATATGAGGGTTCTTGTGTGTCCCTCTGTGAGAGGGTGGGCAGGGGGACTACCCGATGAGAGCGGATAGTGGGTGAAGGGAGAACCGGAGAGGAGTGGGGGTCCCCCCCACCTGGGAGGCAGAACAGCCTAGGATCAGGGACTGAGACTGAGTTTACATGGGGGAGTGGGGAAACAGCCATTGGGATCATGACGGCAGGGGAGATATGGTCCCAATGGCTTCTGCTGCTGAATGCAAGGTCGGCGGCTAATAAATCATCAACAGTCCATGATCTAATTCTGGACCAGGCTGCCCAACTTGTATGGCTTACAGAGACCTGGCTGTACATGAAATCCAGGCCTATTCTGGCGGATCTTGTTCTGGTTGGGTACTCCGTGCAACATTAGTCAAGGCTTGAGGAATGAGGGGGATGGTGTAGCCATTGTTTTTAGGGAGTCATGGACTATGAGGAGGTATCCAGTGCAGTTAATACCAGGGATTGAGGCCCTTCATCTGGTGATCAATTTGGCAGAGGACAGATTAGAGCTGCTGCTGGTCTACCGTGCATGTTCCTGTCCGGCAGCATCCCTTTCTGCTCTAGTTGAACTGGTGTTGGAGGTGGTTTTATGCTCCCTGAGGACCTTGGTCCTGGGTGACTTCAATATTCACACTGATGCCGATCTTTCGGCGTTGGAGTTTGAGTTCATGGCTGCCATGGCAACCATGGGCCTCAAATGGTCATCTGTCCGACACATGGTGGGGGGAATACTCTCAACCTGGTGTTCTGCACTGGCCTTGAGGTGGGGGATCCATTGGTGAGGGAAGGTATCAATAATGCCCTTGTCATGGACAGATCATTACCTCCTCCAGGCCAGGCTCCCGGCACATGTCTGCCCTCAGAGACATGCAGAGCATATTCGATCGGCTCTCCCCCGTAGACTGATGGAAGCCATATCAGTTCTGGACTGCTCTGGGGGAATTGCCCTCTGATCTCGATGGCCGTTCAGTCGAGGACCTTGTTCTGGCTTGGAACACCTTGCTGACTGAGGTCATTGACCGGACGGCTCCGAGGAATCTTCTCCCCCGGCTCTGGCACCACAGGTTACCTTGGTTCACTGAGGGGCTGCGATGCTTGAAGCAGGAAGGGTGACGGTTAGAACAATGATGGCACCGTTCTTGGACTGAAGCCGACAGGTTGTGTCATAGAGCTAGTTTATGGGCCTATTCCATGGCCATGAGGGCAGCAAAGAAGGAATTCTTTGCTGCCCTCATAACAGCTTCAAAGTCTTGTCCAGCGGAACTGTTCCGGGTGGTGAGGGGGCTGGTTAATTCGGCCTCCCTCCACCTGGATCTGGAATCTTCCAGGGCCCGCTGTGACATGTTTGTCAACGACTTTGTGGATAATATTGCTCAGATGTAGTTTCTGCAGAAGGGGAAAAGTCAGAGGGTGCAGAAGCCCTGCCTGGTCTGGTTTCATGGGATCTGTTTCAGGAGGTGCTGCCAGAGGGGGCTGTAGATGTTCTGGGGGTGGTTAGGGCCACCTGTTGTGAATTGGATTAGTGCGCATCCTGGTTGGTCAAAGCCTGCTGGGACACATTAAGGTCATTGCTGGTGGGGGTGATCAACACCTCCCTTTGGGAGGGCAGAGCGCCGGAATGTCTGAAGGAGGTGGTGGTCTGGCCTCTACTCAAGGAACCTTCACTTGATGTTTATTCGCTTGCCAGTTATTGTCCAGTCTCTAACCTTCCCTTTTTAGGGAAGGTTATTGAACGGATGATGGCTCAGCAGCTCCGGAAGCATCTAGATAGTAGGGATGGGTGAACATGGTTCGGAAGTTCAGAGTTCAGACCGAACTTGAGTTCGGTCGACTGAACCGAACTTCCGAACCGAACTAGATTTTCGAACCGAACCGAATCGAACCGAATTTCCGAACTCAGTTCTGTTCGCCCATACCTATAAGATAATATTCCATTTAGTTCAATGAGGTTTGAATTTCTGAACTTGATTTTTCGAACTGAACAGAACTGAATTTCCGAACTCGGTTCTGTTTGCCCATCCCTACTAGATATCCTTGGCTTTCTACATCCCTCCCAGTCTAGCTTTCGCCCAGGGTATGGCACTGAGACTATGTTTTATTTATTTATTGATTGATTGATTGATTGAATCAAATTTCTACCCCGCCCCTCCTAAAACAGCTTGGGGCGGCCATGTTGGTGGCCTTGGTCGACGACCTGTGCCAGGAGATGGTCCAGGGACGTTCGACCTTACAGGTCCTATTAGATCTCTTGGCAGCTTTTGACACGGTTGATATTGACCTGTTGGTGACTTGCTTGCGGGACTGGGCAGTGTTAGGTGGGATGGTTCTACAATGGTTCAGTTCCTACCTAGTTGGTAGAACCCAAAGGGTGGTGCTGGGGGATAAGGCATCTTCCCCCCGTGACCTCTCATGTGGTGTCTCGCAAGGTTCTATTCTGTCCCTTCTTGTTCAACGTGTACGTGCAGCCATTAGGCGAAGTTGTGAGGCAATTCGGAGTGAGTTGTCATCAATATGCTGATGACACTCAGTTGTACCTCTCATTTTCATCGGACCCAGGCCTGGTAATCTCTGTGCTTTCCCAGTGTTTGACGGCTGTGGGGGACTGGATGAGGCAGAGCCAACCCTGACAAGATGGAGGTAATGTTTTGGGGAGAGCAGCAGATGTGACTCCCCCCATCATTAACTGCGTTTGTCCCTGACTGGTCTCCCAGGTGCAGAGTCTAGGGGTGCTCTTGGATTCCAGGATCTGCTTCGATATCCAAATGGAGATGGTAGCAAAGGGGGCTTTCCGCCAGTTACATCTGGTTCAGAAGCTTCAGCCTTATGTCTTGGACTCCGACCTGGCCACCATCATTCATTCATACTTTTGTTACCTCAAGACTGGACTACTGCAGTGCGCTCTATGCGGGGTTACCCTTGATGATGGTCTGGACTCTGGAGGCTTCAGCTGGTGCAGAATGCAGCAGCCCAGTTCCTTACAGGGTTGGGTCACTGGGAGCACATTACAACAGTGCTCCATTCTCTGCACTGGCTGCCTGTCTTCTTCAAGGACCAATTCAAGTGGTTCTCATCTGTTAAAGCCCTATATGGCCTTAGCCCAACCTATCTGCGGGACTGCCTCACCCCCCCCAGGTCCTGGATCAGCCCCTGCGGTCCACCGGGGCTGCCTTCTTGGAGGTCCCCTGAGTAAATTTGGGGGGGGGGGGATTTGTCACTATGGAGAAGGTGTTCTCGGTGGCTGCACCTTGACTGTGGAACTCTTTCTCGGAGGAGGCTCACCTGGTTCCAGACCTGCTGACTTTTCATCGGGCTTGTAAAACCTGGCTGTTCCACCAGGCATTTGGTGGCGGGGACTGGTGAGGGAGGGATGAGATGTGAGGGGGAGCGAGGGGGGGGGGAGATGGGCTGATCAGGGAGGGCAGGGTTTAAAAATTTTAAATAAATAAATAAATAAATAAAATAATGCAGTCTTACATCTAAAACTTTGGATAGTCAGGAAATGGAGACACTAATATGTTGACAGCCATGGTAACTCGGCTGTATTGCTTATTGGATGCTCTGTGATACGTCTTGCAAAATTCATGCTCCAAGATGCAGTGCAGCTGAGTCCACGTAGCAGGAGGAAGCTTAATAAGCCGCTTAGAAGGCGGGGAACAAGAAAGCTAAGATTCCAAAACAGCGGCATTAGGTTAGTTCCAACTGCAGCCTAAATATTTTATTTATATACCTTCTGATGAAATACACAAGAATCCTCGGCTAAGTTGGCTGTTGGAGATTTAATTTGTGTATTTCTACACTGGAAATTTTTTACGCCTCTGGTAAGCCACACATTCTCTCCGTGTCTCATTTTCCTCATTCATCCAGTGCCCCTTTTAAAAATGATTGCCTTGACAGAATGCCTCTGAGTAGCACGTAGGGGGAAAACAGATGTGCGGGTGATTCATCAGCTCCCTGGCCTGGAGGGGGGTAAGCCCCCACTCTCCAGGTCAGGGAGGGGCATTGAGCAAACATGTCTGTGGCTGGAGAGCCATCCTGCCACCCGCAAGCTTGGGTGGGGATGACAGATGTGTGGACAGCCAGCCCCACCCTACGTCCACCAACAGTCAGCCATGGTGTTCAGCCATGGTGCCACGCCATGGCAGCTCCCACCCCAAGGTGGGGTTGACCGGGGGTCAACTGACATGTTGGCCCGCTGTGCCCTGTGTTGGCCCACATAGGTGGCCCTTGGCCTGGAATGGGCACCCAGGATCATCTGGAGGACATTAGCAGGTCAGCAGGGAAATAGACATGCAGTGAGTGCCAGACCATAGCGGACCAGCATCATGTCTGTTTTCACCCATATTTGTTGATCCAAAGCCTGGTCTAAAATTCAATGACGTATACACAACAGGCACCCAAAAGTGAACACAACATGCATGCATGCACTGTGGATGTGTACAAGATGCACACCAGTAATTGCGCACAGGTTGCACATGGTACACGTGTGTTTAGCACTGGGCTGCCCATTTGTTTCCACCAATAAAGCTGTAGATATGCAAATAATTGGAAGAGGCTTGGTGAAATAATTTGGGATGTGTCAGATCACTTTGTCAATGAGCGGTTTGTGAGACTCCTACAGAAGGCAAATCGACCCTTGAAATCCTAGTCCCACCAGCTGATGAGTACATCACTGCTCAGTAAGGCTGGTTCGAAACAGCCCTCCCATTTTTGCAGACTAGTTCTATGAAAATGGAAGAGTTCTTGAAATTTTTATCACAATTCTGATTGATCGAAATTTTTGATCGGAATTCCGATCAAGCAATGTGCTCGTGGGTAAGATGGTGGTTGTAGCACTGCATGTGCGCAAAGTGGTGGCCGCTGTACAGCAAAATGGCAGTGGCCCATACAGTAGGGCTGAAACTCACCCTCGCATTTCTCGCAATTCTCGTTAAGAACCAGGTTCTCAATGAGATTTCCAAGAATGAGACAAATTGAGAATCGCTTGATCCGTAACACATTCTCGTGAGACTCTTGAGAGAAACTCTCTGCACATGTGCAAATACCGCGCCCCCCCCCCCGACAGCGCAGAGCATTTTTTAGGGTTTCAAGAATCTCGTGAGATTCTCAAAAACCTCAAAACATGCTCTGCACATGTGCAAAATGGCCACAAAGGGGGGGGCCTACACATGCACAGAATGGCCATGGCAACCATTTGCGGATGCACAGAGCGTTTTCAAGAATTTAATGAGATTCTCACAAACCATAGTCACATTTCACAAGATGTCACTGGGTTTGTGATAATCTTGCAATTCTCATTAGCATTCTCATTTCACCCCTACCATACAGCTGCCACCGTCTTGTACGTGTGGTACCACAACAAAAATGATGGAGGAATCTTTGATCAACCCAACGTAATGGTGCTTTGTTTCACATTTTGCCAGATTGATCAAAGCGACTGGATTCAATTGGAAACTTAAGACACAGTTTCAGCCCTATTGCTTAGTTGCTTCTCTGGGGTGTCACGAGGCAGAGTTATTTAAGTATGGGGACATGATGTGGAAGGGTAAAGCATTATTTATTAAATGGGCAATGCCATTTTTTGGCACTAATCGAAGGAACTCTTTGGAACCCAGCACAGCCATAGTATTTCCAAGTGTACATTCATCACTGCTGGCTATCATTATGGCTGACTGACAAAACACTTTACTGCCAGAAAGCACTGAATGCTTTACGTTCATCAAAGTCAATCCTGGTGTCCTTGCTCTCTCCACTCAGGCTCACTAAGTAAGATCATTGTTTACAGAGGTAGCACTGTAAAGCCATTGAAGATTTCTCCCTTATTAACAAATCAAACACACATATACCATCCTACAACCCTTGGAATAGTGAGCTCTGATGACCAACCACCTTAAAATGATAACCTTCTCTGGTTACAACCTGGGCAGATCATGTAGAATGACCTAACCTCAATAGATCATTTGTGTAACCCAGTATGGTACTACTTATGTTTGTTTAAAGCTGCTGAATTCAATGAATTATTAATATTTGTTTCATTATGAATACTCATTTCAACCCTGCCTTCGAATCCATCAGACCCTTCAATACCACCTTGCAGTAGGGATGGACGAACAGAACTGAGTTCGGAGGGTCGGGTCGGTTTGGAAATTCGTTTCGTTTCAGAAGTTCGGTTCGGTCGACCGAACTATTCAAGTTCAGTTCGAACTCCGAACTTCCGAACAAAGTTCGGAAATTCAAACCCCATTAAACTAAATGGAATATTTTCTTTTAGGGATGGACAAACAGAGCCAAGTTCGGAAATTCGGTTCAGTTCGAAAATCGAGTTCAGTTCGGAAGTTCAGTTCAGTTGACCGAACTGGTCGAGTTCGGCCCAAACTCCAAATTTCCGAACCGCGTTCACCCATCCCCACCTTGCAGAAGATGTCCACCTTAGACCTGGACATCCCTGGTGGGGCAGTTTATTAGGGAAGGTAGGTGAATGCGTTCAAGAGAGAGTCATATTTCTTACTACCAAAGACAGTGCATTAGGCTACAGATCTCTTCCCTGCATCTGAAATTTCTTATTTTCTTGGACAAGTGGTGAGATTGATACATACGCACACACACACACACTCTACCAATGAAAATCTGATTTACAGACAGTGGGGCAAAAATCTACTATTGTGACAGGGACATGAATCCCAATGCAACAATATACCTTGTGCAGGCTACACAGCAAGGAAAGTTGTAAATTACAGAACGAACTTAAGATCAGGAAGGGAGATGGAGTACTGAGATGCATCTTTAATTTTGTTTTGGCAGACGGTATGGATCAGCTGCATATTGCTTCAAGTTCACCCTTCTACAAAGATGTCTGACACCGTATGTTTCTAAGCCATTTGCACTAGACTTTCAGGAAAAAAGGAAATTCAAGGTGTGACTAGGTCAACTATCAAACATCTAAAAGAAGGCCACAAAGAAAATAGTGAACATTTGTTCCCCGTTGTCATAGAAGGAAGACGAAGGGTGTGTTCAGAAGTGACGCTATCATGGATGGCCACGCTTTCCCCAGAGTGGCCACCCATGGTGGTGTCATGTTTGTTCCCGCCCACAAGATGTGTTCTGTGGGTGGGAACAAACATACCCTGGACCATGGGAGGGTTAACTCCAGGTTGTGCGCTGGGCTTCCTGCCAGTGCAAATCCGAGAGTTAGCCCTGCCATGGTCCGGGGAAGCCTATTCAGGACTCTGGCCATCGCGTCTGATGGCCCGCTCTACCTAACTCTAGTCTGTAGCTGGAGCTTTTTTGCGAGGGTTTGGCAGCCTCATTGGCCACTGCACTTGCCCATCAGGAAGGTGACCAGGACACCCTGAGCAGCGTAGGGGGCAGGGCTTTGAGAACCATGTTCGCATGTCCCTCCACACCCTCCCCAAGCCCTGCTGCCGGCACGTTTGTTCAGCAGCTGGGCCTACTCCTGCCCGGGGTGAGGCCTCTCACCCCAGGCAGGATCAAATCATGGCAATGCTCAGCACCATCACATTTAAAAATATCCGAAGAGGGAATGGGCTTCCATTACAGCAATCGCTGCAGCCCTTTTCCAAAATGGCACATGCAGACTGGCTTCCCTTTTCCAAAATGGTGTCAAGGCTGCTGGCACCATTTTGAAAAAGGGTGCACATGCATAGAACGGCCCTGGCAGCGCATGCATGGTCATTTATTTTTTTAATTGAATTTTTTATTTTAAACATGAAAACAGCTGAAAGCAAGTGTCAACCATTTGCTTATTTATCTCTTTTTGTATCTTTAGTTACTAAAATGAATGGGGCTCAATTGGATTTAGTTACTTAAGAACTGAAAATAAATTGCACACCTGGATCAGGGTGCAGTTCGTGCGGGATAAGTATTTGCAGGACCAGACCCTGGAGTGTCATTGTCTAGGGAAGTACAGCTCACAGTCACTATTTATCAGAATTTAGCTCTACAATCTTTACTCTTACACACAATGTCTATATAGTAACATTCAGTTTCTTACCTACAAGTTCTGTTCTCCACCATATACAAGTCTCTAGCCAGGCAACCTGCTCTGGTTCAGGTCTAGAGACAGACCTTCCCCATAGCTCCTGCTTCCTCTCTGGCTTCTTCTCTAATGCCAGGAAAGATCTCTCTGGTAACTCCAGCCTCGTTAGGCAGCAGCCCTCTGGCTGTTACTCACAGTACAGTGTCTTGGGTCACTGCTCAGAGCCCAATAGCCTCTTTGGTTCTCATCGGCCCCCAAAGTCCACGTGAGTTTTCCAGGCCTTCTCAGTTCTCAACAACACACCTCATTCAGCACCTTGGCTAGCACAGCGTGCCAAGGACCTTTCCCAAGTCCAAGCTGGCTCAAGCACCAGATATCCCTAGGGTTTTCATCCTGGGATTCAGCACCCTGGACAAGGTTCCTCTGCAAGTCAGGTCTCCAGCAGAGATACCTCTCCTTCATCAGCCAGGCATTGACTGACTTTCCTCTGGCTTGGTTTCTTCTAAAGTGGGTGGGGCTCACCTTTAAGCCCTTAAAGGGCCAGTGTGTGCCCACCTTCACTTTTGCATTCAGCTTGGTTTTTTCAGATTCCTACAGGGCTGGCTCTGCCAAGCCCTCACCCAGCTACTTAGCTTAGCCAGCAGTCACATCCCAGCCTGCTCAGTCCTCAGGCTGGGGCTCGCTGCTCTCTTAAAGGGGTAAGACCCCTGTCAGGCTGCTCCCTGACATAATACCCCTATGGAATAAGCTGTCCAGGGAACAGGGACAGCCTTAGAAATTGTGGGGCCCAGGGTGAAGACAAAATTGGGGAGCGGGCTTGGCTCTGTCCACTTTCTAATGGACCCACCCACTTTCCCACAGACAAATGCATTCTTTCTTTTTTTCTTTCTTTCTTTCTTTCTTTCTTTCTTTCTTTCTTTCTCAGTGGCTCTCCTACAGCTTTGGAACTCCCTTCCCCTGGATGCCCATCAAAGCCTGAACATCTTCAGAAGACATTGTAAGACCTCCCTATTTGGCTAGGCATTTGGAGGGTGCCCCCATGAGGCCTGCTGCAGGGTGGGATATAAATCCAGGTAAACAAACAAACAAACAAATAAACAAACAAACAAACAAACAAACTCAACATCTTGGATTGTGCCCCGAATACTATTGGAATCCAGGGCTGCATTTAATGCCACCACTGGTTGCTCCAAGTCAAAATCAGGCCATTTGGGGGCCTAATTATGAATCTGGGAGCTTGGTATAATTTTCTTTTTCTTTTGTGGCACCAATGGGGTCCCATTCTATCCACAGAACTTCTCTGGCTCACATTACTCTCATATCTGAGTACCAAGCAGCCTTTGCGGTGTGATCCGCAAATTTTATTTTTATTTATATTATAAAAAACTTAATACCACACCCCTCCTGACATAGCAGCTCAGGATGGCTTACAACAATGACAATAAACATTAAAAACAAATACAACAACTCATAGAAGGGGGTCAAGAAAACCTCCATCGCATTCCTCCACCCCTCACCCATCTCCCCCACCAAATGTCTGGAGGAACAGCCAGGTTTTACAACTTTGTCAAAAAGAGGGACGGTCTGGGGCCAATCAGGCCTCCACTGGGTGGGAGTTCCACAGCTTCGGTGCGGCCACTGAGAATGGCCTTTCCATCGTGCCCCCCTGGAAGACATGGGGAACTTTGAGAAAGGCGCCCGCGGATGACCGCAGGGGTCGATCCACAATCCGGAAAGTGAGGCGGTCCCTCAATTCTGCTCTCCTGCTATTTCGGTGTGTATGTAAGACCTGGCTGTTCCATCAGGCTTTCGGCAAGGAGGGTGGGTTTCCCGCATATTGTATTTTAAAATTGTTTTAAAATATTTTTATTGTTTTATTGATTATTGTTGTTTGCTGCCCTGTGGGCAGGAGGGGCAGCATATAAATTTTACATAAATAAATAAATAAAAGTAGGTAGGGCCTAGGCCATCTAGGCCTTTATACGCAAACACCAACACCTTGAATTGGGCCTGTAAGACTATAGGCAGTCAGTTTAGAGATCAGAGCACCAGTGTAATGTGCTCCCGGTGGCCCAACCCCACCAGGAGCCCAAATTCTAGCTGTGAGTTCTGACATGAGTCCTACTGAAGTAAATGGGACTTGTGTCAGTGCTAAACAGCCAGGGATTCATCCTGCTAATATTTTTATCGTCACAATATCACTGTCCATTGTGGATTGGCCAGCATAGGAGGCATAATCCCCCAAACCCCTGCCTCCGACATCCCCTACGTTAATTGGATCGGGACATGATTCCCTCTAGCCTTCCATGAGACTTACGTGACTAATTGTCTAAATTGTGTTGCCAATAACACTTATTCTCTCCATAATTTAAACATTTTGGTCTCTAGCACCACTCCACTAGTGAATGGGAGCAGACATCTACTACGCTTGATGTTATGAGGCAGCAAAGAAGCGTTATTAAATACAATTTTAAGTGTTTGCTAATATTTTTGGAATATAATGACATGATGAAAGCTCATCCAGAGAATCTCAAAATCTTAAAAGAATGACAGGGGAAGGAAAAATAATTAAGGTGTCAATTTTTCCTCAGGAAAAGAGAAACCCTTTGCAGACAACCCTCTCACAAAACCTGCTCTTTTCATCCTTTACACAAGTCCCATTTAACTTGAGAATCTGATCTTTTATGAACCTTTTGTTATGGTAATCCTGATAGTGATGTTTTTTTTTTTTTTTGCAATTATCTTGTTTTCCCCTTTCTTCCTTGGAAATCGCTGAACTCTCTTGCCTCCCAACTAGAAACAGAATTCGGTTAGGTCACCCTGACCTGCCTTGATATTCAACATTATACTTGGCATATTCCTTAGCATGTTTGTATTTTTTCCCCCTTTTGTGTTTGTTTTCTTATCTTTAGACGAGTTAGTAATCTCCACTATTTGCTGCCAGAACTGGCATTCAGAGTATTACTTTTTGGCAAGCTTAATATGACAATATTAGGGTTGAAATGAGATTTTGCAAAAACAGGCATTCCTATCAAAATTCCGGTTCTTGATACTATTTCAGTCAAATTGAGAACCTCTCAATACATGATAATGTCTCGATCAACATTTTGTTTCTTGATTTTCCAACTTTCCACTTACCAGGATTCTGTTTACCACTTTGTGGTCCATTTTAAATCCTGAATGGTGATACCAATGCAAGACCTCATTTCTTCTATTTTCTCTGCACTCCATTTCCCCTTGTACTCCCTTGTCACTCATTGATTGGTACGTAGATTCCTTTACCAACATGCAACCCTGTTGCAGATTGGTCAAAGCAAAGGGAAAAACATACAACAACAATGCAGATTGGAGACACTGAAATGGAGGCACAATTTTTTAGAGATGTGTTTGGGCAGGTGCGGGGGAGGGAGTTAAAGGGTGGGCTATTTGTACAGTGATTGGCTCAGAAATCCAGAAATAGAAAACCTGGAATAAAAACAGTACCTTTGGAAATACGGAAGTAGTAAATGAACTGTACACGGTATGTGGTTAAACAGAAAGTTAGTAAATCAGGATGGTATCTCATGGTATTGCAAGAACTGAGAAATCGTGTTAGTATCAGGAAATTGTTAGGAAATCGATCCTAGTTCCCGATACAGAGAAATTACTCATGAATAAGTTTTGCTGCTTGTTTCAGCCCTAGATAATATCTATGTGTTCCAGCTAGGGGCGTTCGGTAAGTTGTAGGGATGGGTGAACAAAACGCCATTTGGATGTTTGGACATTTGATCGTTTGGTTCAAAACCTGAGTTTGGGTTCGGCTGTTCGGTTCGGCGCAGTTTGGTTCATCCAAACTAGGCCGAACATTCAAAAAAGTACTATCGGTACCGAAACTGAAACCGATTTTTTTTGTTTGTATCCATATTTTTGGTCCTGAAACCACTCCTGGTGTCCACCCCTGGTGTCAGGAAGTCTGCTCCTCAGCTGCCTCCCCCTTCCAGTCACATTTTTCCCACCCAAAGTCATGTTTTTCCCACCCCTGAACTCATCCGAACTCATCCGAACTTTTCCGAACTGTTTGGAAGTTCGAGCGTTCGGTTCGGAAGTTCGGTTCGGTTGTCCGAACAGGCCGAGTTTGGGATGAACTCCGAACTTCCGAACCACTGTAAACGCGGTCAGGCTGCACCAGGCCTCTCGGCCCATTGGCAGCCAACCCCTTCTCTGCTTCTTCTTGTGGTTCCCTCTCCCCATTCACATCCATCACAACCATTCACACCCATCACAACCTCCTTGTCCGTGTCCTCCTTGTCCTCACCTTCAAGGATCTTAATTGTCTTGCTCTTCCCTGTCTTCTGCCCTTATTTCCTAGAGCTGTTCAATAGTAGAACCAACTGCACAGGTCAGTGGTGGGCTCTACTTCTCTGGAGGTTTTCAAACAGAGGCTGGAAAGCCATCTGTCAGGGATTCTGTAGCTGTGGATTTTCTGCACTGAGCAGGGGTTTGGACTAGATGACCTCTGAGGTCATCATTATCATCTCCATCCATCAACCCAGAGCCCATTGAGTAACCCACATAGTATCTGAAATGATGGGTACTAAACTGGATATACATTTCAGTTCTCACAAGAAGTGAGCTTGCTACTAAGCCCAAAGGAGGAGATGTAGTCTGGTTCAATGGCTAGGCTAAATGCTTTGACCCCAAAGGGCCCTGTACTCTATTCCTGGTGGAGTCACTTTCCTAAGGCTAGCAGCATGCTTCCTCTCCTCTTCTGTATGTCCAGACTACTAGCTACCAGACTACTGCCAGCTTGCCTCTGCACACATAATTGCTCCATTACAGTGTCCCCTCTCCACCTTTCTACAATCTGTGACCTCCTTTTGCCTCTGTTAAGACAGCTGGAAGTCAGAGAGCAAACAGAAACTGAACTTCCCTTAGGAAGTAAGTAAATTGCCCAAGGAAGAAACTTTCAGTTCAGGAGCAGATGGTAAAATCCCAGCTGCTCCACTTATATGACACCCATAAAGTGCCCTCTGTATTATACAGTCCCTTCAGCCCATGAGAGACCATTACCTCTATTTCTTGTTTTTATTTACACGTATATTACTGTCCCTGGTGTCAAACCTTTGTTGGAATTTAAGACTGTTTCTTTTAATGCCGCTTCTTACCACATCATCTACAGAGCTCTTTATGAACCAAGTCATGACAGAATAATCTCCTTCCCTAGAGTAACCCAGCCATAAAGTGTTAGAAATTGAGATGGTAAATCTGAATAGATTCTGTGAGAATTGGTGCCCTTCTAAAACAAAGATTTTTTTTTTTCTTTTAAAAGAAGCACTATTTTTTATGAAGAGCAATAGAGCAAAAATTATAGAAATGTGGCAGATATTTTTTTATGATGCTCAACATGTCATGATTAACTTTACTGGGGAAAGGGTAACTAATCAAATTACTGAAAAGCTTTAATAGTGTTTTGCTACACAATACATAAGGATGAACTCTTTTTTTTATTTTAGGTATGCCAGTTTTCATATGACCAAGACTGCACATGGTGCCAAATTTCTCTCACACAAGTATGTAATAGGGGTGTGCACAGGGGACTGGATTATTTTTCATTTTAAAAGTTTAGTTCTATATTTGTTTTCATGTGTAAGGTAACTTCATTTTAGAATCTAAATTAGTTTCCCATCACTGTCAGTGGGCATCACCTTGCAGGTTTTGCATTTGTTTAAATAACTATTTTACTTTGGTCCCCTGATGCTTTCCCATTCCCAAACTTGCAGAGAGTGCCCCAGGGTGGTAGACTATCAGAGAGAGACTGGCACACAACAGGTGGCTATAGGATAAGCAGGCACTTGCAGGGGCCCATGGACCTGAATCCTGGAGCATCCCCATTAGGCATGGGCGAACAGATCGCGGTTCGTGTTCGGCCGTTCGGTTCGGCCGCGATCGGTTCGTGTGTTCGCGTTCGGCCGTTCGGTTCGGCCGTGTTCGGTTCGTGTGTTCGTGTTCGG
>QEPC01010034.1:3964774-3988873 GCA_003113815.1 Sphenodon punctatus | reverse complement strand
GCAGCCTAGCCCGTGGCCAATCATAGACTGCCAAGCCAGTGGTCTGAGGCGAAAAGAGATGGTGATTCATCAGGCTGGCTGCTACTCCAAGCCCTCCACCCCTGGTGCCTGGAAGTCTGCTCCTAGCTGAGTCAAATGACTTCCCCCTCCCTGCTACATTTGGCCTTCCAGTGACCTTACAGAAGACCATGTTTTAGCCACCCGAACACAACCGAACACGATTTGAATTGAACGAACTGTTCGGCCATTTCGTAGTTCGGTGTTCGGTTCCGTTCGGTGTGTTCGCCATTTCGGTGTTCGGTGTTCGGTGTTTGGTCCGTTCGGTGTGTTCGTGTTCGTGTTCGGTTGTCCGAACAGGCCGAGTTCGTGCCGAACACCGAACTACCGAACCGCGTTCGCCCATCCCTAATCCCCATGGACATTCTCATCCCAGCAGTACCACTTCTTTGGATTTTGCTGCATTTCTCCCCTGCTTCCTTTCTCTTCTCATTACCAGCACTCAGTAAAGTGTGTGAGAGAGACTGGCAGGCAGTAGACAGGCACAGAAGACAAAGACACTGGGAGGTAGCAAACAGATAGAGGAGTAGCGGGCACTGGCATTAGTGTCCCAAGTGTGACAGGGCTTCATCTTGCAGTGAGTGCCCCAGGATGGCAGAATATGAGAGAGGAGGGATAGGCAGGCACAGAAGCAGCAGGCACAGAAGCACCAGGCACTGGATGGCACTCCCAATGGTTTATAGGCTCTCAAGTGTGCCCTACCCCAAAAGCCCCTGATTGGCACAGCCACATTGGTGGCAACATAAAACAACAAACACCCTATCCCATGGGTTCTCTGTATCTATCATGGTGCGGATGTGTTCCCAATGCCAATTGGCCAGTGAGGATAACAATCATGTTTCCTGACTGCTCTCCCCGTCCCCTTGGCTTCTTTGGAGTGCCTCACAGCCTCATAGTACTGTATAGAGTCCAATGGGGACAAAACAATGACTTTTTTAAATGACTTTGGTTTGAAAAATTAAATTTGTTTTAGTTAAATTAGTAATTAAAACGAATGTAGAAAAACGTGTTTGTTTATATAGCACCAGGAATGTACTTGTCACTGTACAATTATAATTAGAGACAGGTCCCATCCCTGCCCCAAGGGACTTACAATTTAGAATAGACAAGGAAGGAGAGAAAAGGAAGAGGGAAAATGAGGAGAGAGAGAGGATACATTCATGAAGTTGAGATGTCATAGGTGCAAATATTTGGTTTTATTTTTAGGGCAGAAGGGACGTTGATCCAAATATTTTTTTCACCTCAAGCTTTCATTGTTTTTACATCAGATATTTATCTGTTAAAAATGAATGTCTGGCTGTTATTTATCAACCACTTACCCACAGGGCTTCAGTGAGGATATTCAAGAGTAAGTGGTTTGTGGATCATGGGTGAAATATGACGTTGTCTCCATCTCTCATGTCCCCACAGACCTCTCCTCTCTAAGCTAGATATCCTCGGTTCCTTACATTCTTTCTCATTTCTCAATGGATGTCTCATTTCTATGGATGTCACTGGTGGTTGCTCTGTGGGTGGGTGTGGGTGGAGATGGGTGTTGGCCGGGAGCAAACACTCACCAACACCCACCAAAAGTGATGTTTACACAGATGTCCCCACCCATCTCCACCCAGGGAAATGCTCCCCACCCACCGGCCAACACCCATCTCCACCCAAAGGAACTGGGTGGAGGCATTGTGTGTGCACAGGGCCCATGGTGATTGGCTGCAGTGGTGCCGTGCAACATGTATAATAAAATATAACACCCATTGTATGGGTGTTAGAGAGTGTGTAAAAAGGGCCAAAACAAAACATATAAAAGTGACTAACCACCTACACCCACCAACCCTCTCCCTAGCCCCTCCACCCAGTCTGATCCCTGCCTGCTAAACACTTGGCCAAACAAAAAGGTCTTGCTTCTTTTCCAGAAGACGAGCAGGATCAGGCTTAGACAGACACCACAAGGGGAGGGAATTCCATAATTATGGGGCAGCCGTGAGAACTCCTCTCTCCAGGACCTTGTTGTAAAAACGTAATGGGTAGTTGATACTCACAAGACGGTGCCCTTGGTGATCTCAGAGGCCATGATGGAACAGAACGGAAGAGGCAGTCTTTCAGATACCGGAGTCCCAAGCCGTAGGACTTTATAGGTCAAACCCAGCAAAACATACTGAGATTCTGAGCAGTGGAATCTCTGTGTCTGTGATACTACAGATATATACCCTCAGTTACCCCCATTCCAACACCCCTACTCATTTACGGACAGATGACAGACTCACAAGTTCCACACTTTCCACCTGGCATCCTTGAAGCTCTGTTGGCAACTCCTAAGAACAGTCTGAATGTGTGTCAGCACCAAAGGGATTAGCCTCTCACCCTATCGACTACTCTCTTATTAGTACCCTATGGAGTTAATTATTGCCCAGGGGGGGAGCTTTAGCATGATAATGATTAGTGTTAATGAAAACACTGAACATCTCAGCCTGACAGGCTTTCCAGCCGCATGCAAACCAAAACCCTGCTGTCCATTCATTTATGTGCAAAGGGAGGTTGGTGGAACTAAATCTGAAATCTATCTGGATGTGGTGTTATCCATGATTAGGCCTGAAATGAGAAACCTTGGCAAGTGCTGCTTCTCTTGGAAGCAGGTCATTCACCGAGATTCGTGCAACACAGAAACTTACCAGCTTTACTGATGTTTTTGCCATTTTCTGATTTTTTTTTGCAAGTTGAACGCTGCCATGGGCTGTTCCCAAGCCTCATGTGTCTCGTACACCCCTAGGGACTGTGGAGATGAATATGCCAGGAAAGTGCTGGAAATTGCCATAGAAGTGCTGTAAAACTGCCAGAAAACTATTGTAAAATTCCCGGAAAGTGACAAAACGTCCTGGAAAGTGACAAAAATGATGAAAAAATTGCAGAAATGCAGAATCACCAGAAACTGATGAAGTACAGATGGACACTCACCAGAACTCCAAAAAGGTCGGTAACTATTCCCCTTCAGAATGAAAACACTTGTTCTCGTCTCAGCCCTTTCCACAATACCCTGAATGTGGTTGTATGTTGGCTGGTATCTGTTTTAGCATCCGTCAGATATCTGGTTAACTGGATTACCATTTACCACATAGTATTTACCAAATTAACATTACCAATTAGCATTCAAGAATACTGGTTACCACATTAGCATTTAATTCCCTTTTGAACCTCTATCCAGACTGAGTTATGGTATAATGTTATAAACGTTAAATGGTAAACAGTAATTGGTAGTGTCAGAGACCAAGGTTTGGGTAGTTGTGTCTACTGGTTAGAACAGGAACAGGGTCTCAGATGAGTTGCAGCAGGATCAAGTCTAGAGAGGAAGTTCAAGGAGTGCAGTTAGGTACAACTTAGGTGGTGGGTCGAAGTTGGAAGCCATTCCGTAGTACTGGCTGTGACAAAGGGTAGTTCAAATGCAGAGTCAGTATCCAAGCAGGGTGCCAAGTCAAAGGTCCATTCAGGTGTAAGGGAGGAATGGAGATCTGAGAAGGAGGGCGAGAGGACAGCTGTGAAGGCAGGCTGGAGGAGTGCGATGGCAGGAGTACCACAGGGTTAGGGAGGAGGATCTCATGTGGCTGGCAGGGTTCAAAGAGAAGAGGAGTCCAAGTGACTTGGAGAAACTGGGTCCTGGGAAGTACAGAGGCAGAATAGAAGCAAACTAGATACAGGCAGGTCTACAGCTCTCATGTCCCCACAGACCTCTCCTCTCTAAGCTAGATATCCTCGGTTCCTTACATCCTTTCTAATTTCTATGGAAATTAGTTACAGTGGAATCTAGAAAACTGGAAGTGGACCAAAAATGGAAGGGGAGTGGGAAAGAATTCCCAGCAATTTTTTAACATTACAGCAAACATCTCTCTCTCTCTCTCAATGGAAATCCCAATAAATAGTGAAAACTACAGGTCTTCCCAGGTTTGCAGGTTCCAGGACAAGCTGCTTCAAGAAATAGTCATTTATGGCAACTAGAAATGTTATCTCCACATCACATCCCAAAGAGGCATTCATCCAGTCAATATTAGAGTAATTTAAGTTGCCCATTAATAGTGATCACTTGCACACTTTCCAGATGACACACTTCTTTCATATCAAAACATGTACCTGATACTTGTCCAGCTTCTCCAGCCACACATTCTGGACATTCTCATCTAGGGACACACTCATGTCAATGACGTATGATGATCATGATGATGATATTTATTTATTTATTTATTTATTTTGTCAATTTATATCCTGCCCCTCCTGAGGACAGCTTGGGGCAGCTAACAATTTAAAAACATAAAATACAATTATAAAAATATATTAAAACACTCATAAAATTCAAAGCAATAAAACAGGCTAGGAATACTAAAAATACAATAAATAAATAAGGGTGGGGGGAGATAAAACCTCCCTAACACCCCTCCCCTGTCCCCAAAGGCCTGGGTGAACAGCCAGGTCTTGCAAATTCTCCGGAATGTTAAAAGGCTTGGGGCCAGGCGAGCTTCCTCCAGGAGGGAGTTCCAAAGGCATGGCCCGGCCATCGAGAATGCCCTCTCCTCCGTTAACATGGTGGACCTCCAAGAAGGCACCCCCGGCAGACCGAAGGAGCCACTCTGGGACGTGGAGGGCAAGGCGGTCCCTGAGGGACGAGGGGCCCAAACCGTGAAGGGCCTTATAGATTAATACCAATACCTTGAACCTGGCTCGGCACACTATTGGCAGCCAGTGCAGAGTCCGGACCAGAGGTGTTATGTGCTCCTGATGGCCCATCCCCAACAGGAGACAACCCGCTGCATTCTGCACTAGCTGCAGCCTCCGAACCAGGAACAAGGGCAGCCCCACATAGAGCGCGTTGCAGTAGTTCAGCCTCGAGGTGACGAAGGCATAGATGAGGGAGGCCAGGTCTGGGCCAGAGACGTACGGATGCAGCCTCCGCACCAGATATAACTGGCAGAAAGTGACCTTCACCACTACCTTCACCTGTTGCTCCAGGCGGAGATCTGCNGGTTGAGCTTCAGTCTGCTCTGCCACATCCATTCTGCCACGGCCTCCAAACACTGGGATAGCAACAAAATGGCATGGTTTGGGTCAGCTGAAAAAGGGAAGTACAGCTGAGTATCATCAGCATATTGGTAACATCGCACCCCAAACCCTCTCACGACCTCCCCCAGGGGCTGCATATAGACATTAAATAACAATGGAGACAGAATCGAACCCTGCGGAACGCCGCAGGATAAAGCGTGGGAGCAAGACGTTTCAGTTCCCAACACCACCCGCTGGCTTCTCCCTGAGAGGAATGAGAGGAACCATTCAAGAACAGTCCGTTCCAGACCCCCCAGGTCACGCAGCCATCTCAACAGCAGCCCATGGTCCACGGTGTGAAAAGCGGCCGAGAGATCTAGCAGGATGAGAAATGTCGAACATCCTGCATCCATCTCCTGGCGGAGATCGTCGACCAAGGCCATCAACGATGTCTCGGTGCCATAGCCGGGGCGGAACCCAGATTGAAAAGGGTCGAGGAAACCAATGCTAGCTAGATGTCTGGAGCTGGATCGCCACCCCACACTCAATAACCTTCCCTAAAAAGGGAAGGTTAGAGACAGGTCGGTAGCTGGCGAGTACGTCCACGTCCAAAGATGGTTTCTTCAAAAGGGGGCACACCACAGCCTCCTTGAGACTAGGCAACAGCCTCCCCTGCTGCAAGGACACGTTAACCACCTTCACCAGCACCGTCCCCAACGTCTCCCGGGAGACTTTCACCACCCAGGACGGGCACGGAACAAGTTCACAACTGGTGGCTCTCACAGACCCCAAGACATCCACCACATCAGTTGGCGTCACTTCCTGAAACTCCCCCCCACAAAGTTGGACTGGCCGGGGCCTCCACCACCTCGCGGTCTCCACCTACTGCCCCTAATCGCTCTGAATCCGAGAAATCTTGTCTGCAAAGTAGCTCACAGTGGGCCTGGGACAAGTCCCCATTCAGGCAGAGGGAGGCCGGACTGACCAGCCCCGGCACCACCCGAAACAGCTCCACCAGCGTGACTTCGCAGACGGTATGAGGACAACAAGGAACTGCTGTCATCACATGATTGATGATTATGATATGCGCCAATGTGATCACTGTGCCTACCATTGAAGAGTCCGGATTAGAGTGATCCCTGCCCCAAGGGGTTTACAATCTAGGATAGGCAAGAAAGGGAGACAAGGGGTTGGGGAGTCTATGGAATGACCCTGTTTCTGATGGAATCAACATTCACTGACTGTGATCCCAGACCTCCTGTGTGTGCAGGATCTGTGTGGCTTCTGTGCAGCTTGCGTATGGCATCATGTCCCCAAAATGCATCTGCGCGCATAGCATGTGGAGCGCACAGCACATGGAGTTAGCTCTACCGTGGTTGCTTGTTTCATGATTCGTTAGGGAAAGCCTAGCAGAAGAGGTAAGATTTTAGGAGGGATTTGAAGATGGGGAGTCAAGTTGGAGAGTATATGTCTTCACGGAGTGAATTCCGGACATAGGGAGCAGCAAGGGAGAAAGGGAAAATAATATATTTCACAAAGCAGGACACCCTGGATTGGGTGACGGTGGGAGAAGAGGAAGTGTTTGTGGGTGGGAATGAGTTGGGAAATGAAAGCAGAATGATAGGGACTCGGAGGAGCAAGTCAATGAAGAATCTTAAAGGTGAGGGCAAGGAATATGACTGAGTATTGGTACAAAATGATAAGAGCTAACTACTAACCTGCCAATAGTAAGCTCCGTCTTTAGAATGCACATGAGATCTACTACTGGGTCTACTACTGCTGCTGCTACTTATAATTTGCTGAAGCGGAAGCAGGTGCTCCCATTGGAGATTACTTCTATTTTGGTAGTGTGCTGGGACTTTTCATGAGATTCAGCTACCTCTGTTTCCACATCCACAAATGTCCGAATTATTTGTACCTTTCATCATGATTCATCATCATTCCATTATTATTCATCATTCCCAGCATTTTTTCTGAAACGTACACGTGACAAAAATACTGAAACATAGTGCCAGAAAGTGACGAAACTACCAGAAACTGCCGGAAAGTACCTAAATTACAGAAAAGTGACGATTGGTCAGAAAGTTGCAAAAAATCACAGGTAGTGGAGGGAAAAGCCGACTCATTTTCCTCCTTGCACAAACGGTGGTGAGAGCTTTGTTTCCATCAGAAACAGCTCTCAGACAGATTTTTCGTTTCAGGTCTAGCGCCGATAGTAGGTGGACGCGGTTTTCCCATTTAAGAATGTCACATCCAAGAACTGCACAGGTGTAATCCCGCCTAGCTTTTGGGGAGAGGGAGAAGTCAAGTCCACTGCACCATGTGGCTTCTAGTAAGCAAGCAGAGTTGCATTTTGATTATTATATTCACTTTTGTTTTGTTTTCCACTGCAATGCTAACGGCATTTTTGAAATGTTCCCAAATCTTTCTGTCTGCTAACACTGTCAGTGTAACGGAGCCAGCACCAGATGAGAAAGGCAGAAGTGGAAATTAAAAAACAGAGTGATGGGAAGAAAAGAAGGGGGAAAAAAACTCTCCAAAGAGACATAAAGATTCCAAATAATAAATGTCATTGCAAATGGCCTTCTGGGCTGAACCATTTGCGCAAAGAGGATTGGGGTCATTCAAGAAGCAATTAGATGCTTTCCTCTGGGAAACAGGGAATTAAAAGGAATAAGGCTTGATGGGATGATAGCTCCACTCCTCTCCTTCCGAATATTTATGTACATCTGCTCAGGGTGCCATCCCTTATTACATGCTATGCCTTCCATGGAAGAGCAACACAAAAAGGGGGAATGCTTTGAGTAAGTATCCTTTCAATGAGATGGTCCTAATCACCCACACATGCACGGGGGAATGAGGAATGACTCTGATCCCTCAAAGGGAACTTGCTCACTCATTGATTGTTCACATGGGCTTCGTCTGGAGCAGTGTAAGACCTTTTTAAATGAAAAGGCATTTGGTGGGTGGGGATCATAGGGGACTGGGGATTGTTTAGGGGGTTTGAGAATCAGGTGATAGCATTGGATGGGGTTGTGGGTGGTGGTGGAAGGGTTGAGCGGGTTGAAGGTTTTCGTTTACAAAAAACCTTCATTTTGTGAGTGGGGGTAAGCAAAAATGCTCATTTTCTGTTGTTTTTTAAAAATTGATTTTATTAAAAATAATAAGAAGTAAATACATTTTTAATAAAATCACTGTGCGTGTGCAAAATGGCCACCGGTGGTGTTCTGCTCATGTGCGCCCTTTTGCAAAACGGCATCGGTGGCGGCAGCACCATTTTGGGAAAGGTGCTGCACATGTGCAGCACCTTTGGGTAATGACTCTGATCCCTCAAAGGGAACTTGCTCACTCATTGATTGTTCACATGGGCTTCGTCTGGAGCAGTGTAAGACCTTTTTAAATGAAAAGGCATTTGGTGGGTGGGGATCATAGGGGACTGGGGATTGTTTAGGGGGTTTGAGAATCAGGTGATAGCATTGGATGGGGTTGTGGGTGGTGGTGGAAGGGTTGAGCGGGTTGAAGGTTTTCGTTTACAAAAAACCTTCATTTTGTGAGTGGGGGTAAGCAAAAATGCTCATTTTCTGTTGTTTTTTAAAAATTGATTTTATTAAAAATAATAAGAAGTAAATACATTTTTAATAAAATCACTGTGCGTGTGCAAAATGGCCACCGGTGGTGTTCTGCTCATGTGCGCCCTTTTGCAAAACGGCATCGGTGGCGGCAGCACCATTTTGGGAAAGGTGCTGCACATGTGCCGACTAGCCCCAACGGCCAGTTTGCTCATACGCAATGACTGTTTTATTATTATTTTGGTAACACAAATAGACAATCATTTTCTTCGTTTTAGTCCGTTTTCATTACCTATGGGTGATTTCAGACGTGACGGGCCGGCTTTGGCCCCGGCATGGAATCACCCTTTTGATTCCCCACGGGAATCGTCCTGTCACAGCCAGCAGATGTGCCGGCCGATCCCGATGGGGAATCTGAGGGGCGGGCAGGGCTTGCCGGTGCAACGTGCAGCCGCACAGCCCTGCCCCTCCACGCTCCCCCAGCTGCCCATCCTCCAGGGGACAGGCGGGCGCAGTGGCCAATCTGGCCGCTGCATCCGATTCCGACACGTGGTCTGGGCCACGGCCCGGAATCGGTGCCGGTAACACATGCTACCGGTCGCCGATTCCGGGCCGTGGTTCAACTAACCACACTTTCGGTTATGGTCCCCGGACCAGCCTCGAAAGCGTGGTTATTTTGATTCCTGCTGGAGGTTCACTGTGGCGAACATCTGGCGGGCATCAAACAGACGTTACGGGACCATTCCCCACCACAGGGTATTGTCTGTGGTTGAGCGTGATCTCGTAACGTCTGAAAATACCCTATGTCTGTCATTTTCATGTTCTAATTACTAAAACAAATGGGGATTTCTTTCATTTTAGTAATTAGAAAAATAAAAATGAATTGTGCACCCCTAGCTGTGAGAAGGATGGCCAAATCCTATAGAATAACCCCTTCATTGTCTTGTGTGTTGGTGTGGAACAGCTCACTTCAGTTGTGTATACTAGTAATAACAATCATCATTGTTTTTATCTAGCACCCTCCTGCCATGGCACTCAGAGTGTGTTACATATAACTAATAAACACAACTTTTAATCCTCACAACACCCTGTGATAGGCTAAGAGAATATTGTGCCTGTCCCAGAGTCAGTCAGTGAGTTTCTGGCTAAGGCAAAACTTGAACCAGGGTCCAGTCCAAGTAGTGTACACTTAGCTATTACATCACACTGGCTGAAGTTGGTGAAGATGTCTTAAGTCAACATACAACTTGGAGGCTAACAAGGGTTGTTCAAAGTCATGCCTTCTTCCCCCAGTCCCCACATATATATATAATTTCAAATGACAGCTTGGAACACCCAGTCATCTTCCAAGCCTTGTTCTAAGCCAATTTCTGAGCATTTGTTTTTTTTGCATAATTTGCATGGAGAACGACTTATTTACTATCCCCAATTTTATGGAATTGTTTCCCTTCTCCCATAACACACACTGCAGATGGCTCCTAATAGATTTGGGTAAATACATTAACATGAAAACATGGCACTGGTACAGCAGGGGTGGGGGAAGCAAAGCCCACCCGATGCAGTGGGAGTAGAGGATAATTTTATTGATTAATGTAATGCGATCCCTCAACAAGAGGCACATGAAGCCACTGTTCATTCCTTTGCAAAAATATATCAATTACAATAGAACACTTGTTAGCTGCCACAGAAGACAGCACGAGTGAGAATGGCAAAAACATAAGGGACAGAGGGTGCCTCCACATGAGCTGCGGAGGGTTCAATCCCGCATGTCCTGTGGTGGGCTATGGCTGCTGTCACACTTCAAGGCCAAAGCAGGAAGTAGAAGAGATGATTTCCACCACCACGCCACATGGCAGGTGGGCCACTGTTGGCCATCCTGCCATGTCCCGTGTTGAGTTGAGGCACCAATCACATGACCGGTCTTTCCCCAAGGAAGCAGCATATAGCAGCTAGATGCCTACCCTACTATGTGGTGGGGAGTATCTGGCAGCCAATAGGCACATGCTGCACTGCATCACATGTTAAGGCTGCCTGGAGTGGGGTACAGTTGCCCAAGGTGTGGTAAGTACATCGTGTGGCTACACCCCAGAGAATAAAAGAGAAAATATCATAATACCACTATGATACTACCCTACCGTGATTAATGTGTGCATTTTCACTTTCTCCATCTCAAAAAAGTTATGTTAGAACTGTAAAAGTGTAGAGAAGGACAAAACCATCAAGGCAATGGGACGGCTTTTGTGCGAGGATAGGCTTGATAGGTCAACTCTACAAACTTAGAGAAGTTACGACTGAGAGATGGTGCAACAGAAGTCTATAATATCACGAATAGTGCGGAACGAGTAAATAGGGAGCTATTATTATTTATCCTCTCAAATAATAATAGAACTAGAAGACACTCCATGAAAGTAACTGGTCGCAGAGTTAAAAACAAACAAAAGGAACTGCTTTTTCATGCAATGTACAAATTAATTGATGGAACTTGTTGCCAGATGCATAGATTCTTAGGGGAATGGTCCATTAATGGCTAAAAATAATAATGGCTTTTTTTTAATGGCATCTTCCTGCCCCCAACAACAGCTTGGATCCTACATATCTAAAGGACTTCCTTCCTCCTTATGTCCCTACATATCCTCTAAAGTTCAGCCAAGAGCACCCTCTTGCAAGTTCCCATTTGACCCAGGCACACAGAGAGGCATTTTCAGTGACTGCTCCACAGTTTTGAAACTCCCTTCCCCTGGAAGCCTGCAAAAGCCCTGGTGTGAACATCATCCAGAGGCAACGTAAGTCCTATTTATTTGACCAGGCATTTAAGAGGCAGGGGTAGATCATGGGGTGGAACTACAATGTAGTTTATTGATTTTACTTTGTATATTATCTTTTTATGATGTTGGCTTTTCTGAGGCTTAGGGGAAAGGGTGGGGAAAAAAAAACTAAATAAATAAATAATAAATAAATAAATGGTTCTCGAAGTGCTTTGCAACACAAGAAGACATAAAATACTGTTAAAATATAAATCAGTGTAAAACTATTTAAGGGGAAGGTAACACAGAGGAGGAAAGAAAAAAATTAAGGGATCCTTAAAACACCCGGAGAAGAAATACGTCATTACCTTAGTCAAATAGGTCAGGAGTTGCAAGCTCTGACTTTGGGAAGGGTTCACTCCTTTATGACTGGCTGGGAAGTTCTCTGAAGTGACCGAGAATGGCCACTGTTGGAGATAGGATGCTAGGCCTGATGGACCATTGACTTGAATGAGGATGGTGGTACTTACTGCTCTTAAAATGTCAGCCAATGGAGTCTAGGGGATAGATGACCCTAGATAATGCTGAAAGGGAAACCCAAAAAGAGAGGAATCCTAAGTACCTACCACCCACACTCTACCCCTGTGGTGGTTAACTACATGCATGCATGTACTACACGGTGAAGCCAGCCTTGAAAATTAGAAAACCTGCACATGTTCTATCCCTTTGCACACCTGGATGATCAATTCAGTGCTTGGATACTGCAGATTTGATTTCCAGCCTCTGATACTTTGAGAATAGGAGATATTCCTTCTGCCTATATGCATAGTTCACCTTGGCATGACTGTTAATGGGTGAAAACAGACATGACGCTAACCACCCTTTAACCACACTTGGTGGTCATTTATGCATGTTGCAGGGCTGCATAGGGCACCAATACAGCCCTGCAACATGCATAAATAACTACCAATGGTGGTTAAAGGGTGGTTAGCATCATGTCTGTTTTCACCCAATGTCACACTAGAGATACTGTGTTGGTAGCCTCTGTCCCAGTCCCACCACAACTTCTCTCCACACTTCACCCCCCCTTCCACATAGCATCAGCATAAAGCTTGGTATTGGCACTGAGGGGGCAGTACTTATGGGGAGCATCAGTGTTGACCGTGGCACCGCGACTAACATACTGCAGGATGGTACAATGCTGCTGTTACACCATTTTCACAAGTACTGTGGGGACAGTGGATCACAGGCATAAGGTAAAAACAAATGTGATGGTGTCCTGCTAACGTGGAGAAATGCCATACTGGTAGGCAGTATTGGGAAAACAATAAGCAGAAAGTCAGTAACTCAGGACTAGGGGAGAAACAAGCAGATAACCTGCTGCTCTTCTTGCTGGTTTGATCACTAGGACATCTCCATCCCAGTACGAGCTCTTGGAAGAAACATTTTTTTAAAAGAGTTCATTGCATGCATGCAAAATGGCCACTGCCTTTAACAAAAATGGAGGTGATGTTATAACTGCCATTTTGGTTAAAGGTAGCAGCCATTTTGTAGGCATATTGTGCGTATGTGCAGAGTTGTTGTTTTTTTCTTGCCAAGCACTTGTTGAAGATATCTCAGGGTTTGCTTTGTCCCAGGATGAACGGAATACCAAGATTTCAACAAGATATCGAGTAACCTCGATATATCATTTAATCTCTGCACAGGATGGTATATCACGGTATTGTGATAATAGAGAAATGGCATTGGTATCGGGAAACGATCAGGAAATTGTTCCCAATTGTCGATATGGTGAAATTTCAACTAGCAATTTTATTTCTTTATTTCTGTAACTTTATACCCCATCCTTCCCCAAAGGCTCAGGGTGACTTACAGAAATAAAAACACAGAAAAAATTATAAAAGAATATAATGCAGTGTAATAAAATCCCCCTATCTCCATCTGCCAAATGCTTCTCAGACTCCTGCAGTCCTCCGGGGGAAGGGAGTTCCATAAACCTGGGGTGGCAACCAAGAGTGCAATTGAGCTGCATGTTTCACCTCTAATGATGATCGAGCCCCCAATTTTAAAAAATAAAAATAAAAATGGGTATTTCATGTGCTTTTTTAAATTCATTTTGGTTTTTTTTCTGTTAGTTTTCACCAGGAACGAAGAAGAAGAAGGTTTACCCTCCCTCAGTTTCCATTTCTCCTGGAGAAAATGAACAGAAATGAATGAAATAACCAAAATGTTCCAAAATGAACAAAGGAATAAAACAAACAACATTTTTGAAATGTCAAAACAGGTGCTTGATTGAGTAGCGTTTGCTACTTGGTTCCTTCATTTCAGATCAGATCTGCTGGATCCAGCAGGTGTCCTGAATTCGATTTCAAGAATACTCATTTTCACTCTAGTCCTCCTGATCCTATAACCATGTTCATACTGCGATTGCAACATGTACACAATGCACTGCACATGTGCTATGTATGTGTTCCATGCGGGCAGATATAGGATTGGGTTATATGAAACGGGTGACCTCCGAGTCGGCCTGAAACGAGATCAGGTACTCGTATTCCATTCGGAAATAGTAAATACCAACCTTTGGGGAGTGAGGAGGGAATCTACTGCCATTTTTCTTTACATTTTCCATGATTTTTCACTATTGTCCACTGTTTTGACAATTTCCAGTAGTTTCCGGTAATTTCCGGTATCACCAGTAATATGGTTAAAGACAGAAGTCTGTTCACCTTGGACTGAAGAGTGAGCCTGTGTAGACGGCTGTATTAGTATTGTTTTCCCACTGCAGGTCAGACACAGAGGGTGACCCGCAGCACACACTCTCGTGCATAGGGATTCTCATAGATCTATTGTTGTGTCTCCACATAATTCGTTCATATTTATAATTATTATTATTATTATTATTATTATTATTATTATTTATTTTATTTATTTGCATTTGTATAGCGCCAGCTGTATACCTGGTACTTTACAGAACAATAAGATAGATGCAGTCCCTGCCTACGGCTTACAATCTACGGAGGGGGAAGACAAGGAGAGGGGACATAGGGAGAGACAAGGGATAAATTACAGTCAAGTGGATGTGAAGTCTCAGGTGCACATGCTGGGCTTGGTTGCGGTTAGGCAGGGGTCTGTGGGGAGGGCAGACAGAAAATATTGAAAGGAAAATTCTAACAGGTGTCAGGAAAGGCGGCGAGGAAGAGGTGGGTTTTGAGGAGGGATTTGAAGGTGCGGAGGAAGGGGGCAAGGTGGATGTGGGCAGGGAGGGAGTTCCAGGCACGGGGGACAGCAAGGGAGAAGGGACGAAGACGGTTAGGGGAGCAGGGGAGACGAGGGAGAGTGAGGGAGGGGGCAGAGGAGGAGTGGAGAGTGCGTGCAGGAGTGTGTACGGAGACCAGAACTGAGAGGTAAGGTTGTGAAGCGATTTGTAAGTGAACACCAGGAGTTTGTGAAGGATGCGTTCGGGAAGCGGAAGCCAGTGAAGTGAGGAGAGGAGAGGCTGCACATGGTCGAAGCGACGGGCTGAGTGGATGATCCTAGCAGCGGAGTTTTGGATGGAGATAAGGGGGGGACAGATGAGAGCAGGGGAGGCCATCAAGGAGCAGGTTGCAGTAGTCAAGGTGAGAGATGACCATGACGTGAACAAAGGTTTTGGCAGAGGAGACAGAGAGAAAGGGGCGAATCCGTGAAATGTTGTGGAGGACGAAGTGACAGGACTCGATGTAGGGTTTAAAGGAAAGGTGAGCATTGAAGATGAAGCCCAAGCTACGGGTTTGGGGAACGGGGCAGATGGTGACCCCATCAATAAGGATGGACAGGGAAGAGGGAGTGGAAGGGAAGGGAGGAAAAATAAGGACCTCAGTCTTAGCCATGTTGAGCTTGAGCTGACGTCGGGACATCCAGATGGAGATATCAGAGAAACAGTTGATGAGGCGAGCTTGGACAGAAGGGGAGAGAGAGGGGGTGGAAAGATAGAGTTGCGTGTTGTTCACATAGAGGTGATATTGGAAGCCATGGGAGGCAATGAGTTTGCCAAGGGACAGGGTGTAGATAGAGAAGAGGAGAGGGCCCAGGACAGAGACTTGGGGAACCCCAACCGAGAGGGGGAGGGAGGGGGAGTTGGGGAAGAGACACATTAAAAGAGTGGTCAGAGAGGTAGGAGGAGAACTAGGCAAGGACAGAGCCACAGAAGCCAAGGGAGCAAAGACAGTCCAGTAGGAGTGAGTGATCGACAGTGTCAAATGCAGCAGAGAGGTCAAGGAGGACAAGAATGGAGTAAAGGTGCTTAGATTTAATGACAAGTAGATCATTGGTGATGTTGGCAAGGGCAGTTTCAGTGGAGTGAAGGGGCGGAAGCCAGATTGGAGAGGGTCCAGGGAGGAGTTGGCAGAGAGGAGGTCCAGGCAGCGGCAGTAGACAACACGTTCCAGAAGCTTAGAGATGAAGGGTAGGAGGGAGACCAGCCAGTAACTAGAGAGGTCAGAGGGGTTGAGGGTGGACTTTTTGAGGATGGGAGACACAGTGACATGCTTGAAGGCGGAGGGGAAGGAGCCAGTGGAGACAGAGAGATTAATGACATGTAAAAGGGGGGAGGCAACAGTGGGAGCAATGGAGATCAGGAGGGAGGAGGGGATTGGGTTGAGAGGGAAGGTGGAGGGGTTGGAGGAAGAGACCAAAGAGGAGATTTCCTCAAGGGAGGCAGGAGGGAAGAAGGAGAAAGGGGGAGGGAGTGGGGAGAGGAGACTGGTGGGAAGTAATGTCCTGGAAGATCTTGTCAATCTTTGAGGTGAAGAATAACATGAGATCCTGAACAGAAAGGAAAGAAGGTGGAGGGGGGCAGGGGGGCTTGAGAATGGAATCAAAGGTAGAGAACAGGCGGCGGGGGTCACAAGAGTAGAATTCAACCCGGTAGGCATAGTAGTGTTGTCTCACTAGAGAGATAGAGGAAGAGAGGGAGGAGAGGGAGAATTTATAGTGGAGGAAGTCAGGGTGGGAGCAGGATTTGTGCCACAGACGTTCAGTAGCCCGGGTGCAGGAGCAGAGGTAGCAGATAGTAGGGGTGAGCCAAGGATGGGGGTTTTGGGGTCAAACGGGGCAGGAGGAGAGGGGGGCAAGAGAGCCAAGGATCGTGGTGAGAGAGGCTTTGAGAGAAGAGATGGCAGTATCAGGGGAAGAGGAGGAGAGGATAGGAAGGAGGAGGGGGGAGAGAGAGGAAGCAAAGTCTAAAGGGTTGATAGCCTACAAATCACGGAAGGGGGTGGAGCTGGGGAAGAAGATGGGGATTGGTGGGAGAAGTTGAAGGAAGTGAGGTGATGGTCGAACATGGGACAAAGGTCAAATCAGAGGTCAGCAACAGGGCAGTTTCTGGAGAAGATGAGGTCCAGTTGGCAAGAGGATGTATGCTTGGTTGGATCTTTCTTCCCTACCCAGTGGTATAAGAGAAAATGTCTTGCCCCTTTAAGAATAGAAGAGGTAAAAATCAATGGGAGGAGAGTGAATTGTTGCTTTTCTGCTGACACCGACGCGGGTGCCACTTAAATTGATGGTTAGTGGTTATGGGCATCCTGTGTTTACACAGCACAACAGCCTCTCCCAGCAGGTCTCATTACTGAGGAAAATAACTCTCCACTTGCCTTCCCGTTTCTTGGAAAGGCGTCACAATTAAGGATTCAGCAGAAATCTGTTAATAAGGACACTTGAGGATGCAGAAGAAACCTGTAGGAACCCAAAGTACTTTGTCATGGAGCTAAATGTGCTCCTGCCAAAAGTATCACATGACTAGAGGAACAGCATGGGCCCACTGAGTTAGCGACAGAGAAGAGTCTCTTTCCAAGCATCTCCCTTGCAAGGGGAGGTAGCCTGCTCTGACAGCAGCTATGTTCAGTTTGTTTTGGTACAAAATCAGTCTGGTTTGGTATGGATCGGTCTAGTTTGGTTTGAGGAACTAGTCTGGTTTGATTAGAGTCGCGATATGTCTGGTTTGAGATTGGTTCGGTCTGGGGTTGGCTTGTTGAGTTTGGTCAGTTTGGTTGCTGTGTGGAGTTCAGTTTGGTCTCTTTGTGTTCCAGAGACACTCCTCCTCCCCCTGAACCGAACTCCAAGCCAGGTACACACCACCCCCTGGTCTGAACTGAATCCCCAAATAGCCAAACCGAATGAAGCAACAACCACTCCAGAACCAAACCACACACACAACAACTGTCACTGAACTGAACCGGACGTTTTCCTTCCAATCTGATCAATAGGACAATAATAACCAAGAACAACATTTTCAATATCCATATACTCTACCTTTAAGACAACCCTTTTCAGAATGATTTTCTCCCTAGCTCTGTCATAATGCTACACACCCTTCCACCAGGACTCATGATCTGTTGGTCTTTTTGTTGACCTTTCTACCCTTCCTAGGAATTTACCAGATTTGTTACTGCAGGCTTGCCTTTGCAGATCAATTGAGGGAAGGAGTATCTTGAACAGAAATGCATAGTTAATTCTGTAACTGTGGTTAATAACCAGAATTCCAGATAGGTAATCAGTTAATCAATTGGTAATTAATAACACAGGCATTAAGGTAGTAGTCAAAATGATGATTAATACTGCATAACTGCATAACCACACCATGGGCATGTTTAGACACACATTAAAGTTCTGGATGTTTCAATCTTATGGGTTTACAAGTCCACAAGTAAGTTCTGGATTCATTTTTCACACACACACTGCCCTGAGGCAGTTCCTGGATGCATTATTCACACAAACACTGCCCTGAGGCAGCCTAAAGTAGCCTCAGCTGTAAACGTGGCAGGCTGCCATGGAAACCAAGTGACCACAGCTGCCTGGAGCAAAGCAGTTTACCAGGAGAACCTTTTACACACAAAAGTTCTGGGAGAAGTGTCACGCAGAAGTTCAAAGATCCAGATGTTTAAGTTCTGGATGAGTGATTTAGACACACAGAAGGTTCTGGATGTTACAGCAAACATCCAGGAGAAATGTGTGTCTAAAAACACCCAATGAAATTACCACATAACTGATTTACCATTTTTTCTGCATACCATCATTTCTGTTTCACTTCCAGAACAATAGCAAAGCTGGATATTTGAGCTACCCATGAAACCAGGGTCAAGGTGATAAGCAGGAAAGGAATAATGAGCAAATGGAAGTAGCCAGTAACCTTGGAATAGATGGAAAAAAACAGTATATGACAGAAAATCAGTATATCAATTTATTGGTTAAACAGGTACCTTTCCGTAACCGATTGTTGTCATTGTGGGTTTGTTAGCATAAATAAAACAGATTTTTTTTCCCCAAGTCAGCAGGCAACATACTACAAATTAGGACTGAAACACAATCTTGATATTTTCTCGATTATTGCCGAGAATCAGGCTTCTCAATGAGAATCAAATTAAGATAAAAACGAGAATCAAGAAAATAAAAAATCTTGGTGTCTCATCAAGTTTTGTTTCTCAGTAACAAGATTTTAAAAAACCACTGTTCCGGTGCAAAATGACCACCGGGGGCATTCTGTGCATGCACGGTCCTTTTCCAAGTTGGCGTGGAAAGCATCGGCACCATTTTGGAAAAGGGCAGATGCTCTGTACATGTGCAGAACAGCTACCCTTTCCAAAAATGTTACCGATGCTGCCTGTGTCATCTTGGTAAAGGGCCGCACTTCCACAGAAAACCCCCAGTGGCCATTTTACACATGAACAGTGAATTATTCTTTAGCAAGATGCTCGCAAGATTCTCTAATCCCTTGATGAGATTGTACAGAGATCTTACTAGGGTTTCTCGATTCTCGTGACATTTCTGTGACAATCAAATGGATCCTCATTTCAGCCCTACTACAAATTATCCCCCTGTATTGCGAATGGAGTACAGGGGGAGCAGGCATTTTTAATGGGAGCTTATACTGGTACTAATGGAATGGATGATCTTATATTGAAGCCATCATGGGGTGATTTCAGATGTTACACGGTCCCGATTCACCACAGTGGATTCCCTGAGGTGGCAAGCCACCCAACCACCCCCCGTGGTCCAGAGAGGCCATAAATAGACGTGATGGGACCAGGACCACAGCAGGGAATTGGACAGACAGACCACAGCCTGAGGCAGCGCAACAGATGTGATGCCAATTCCCAGCATGGTCAAAACACCCAGAAGGCACCGGGGAGGGGCGGGAGGCAGACATGACCGGCTGAGGGCTAACGAAGCCAAACGGGCCAAAAGGGAATGTCAACACAAGGGAAACGGGAAGGGGGGGAAGAGGGAGAAGAGCCTCTGGGACAGCGCACACAACAGGCACGGGGAAAATGAGGTCACAGTGGAATGCACAGCACACACATGCCCAGGCGTGCATACACCGGCATGGGAAAGGAAGGGAAGGGGGCACACGGTGGGACAGACAAAACACATGGCACAACGGGCAAAGGGGGGAAGGGAGGGGGGGAAGGGACATGGAGAAGGGAGGGAACTGGCCCAGGGACCAAGGCAGGACAGGGTGAATGGCAAACAGAACCCCAGCAACAGCACAGCCCGCATGGGCACCCCCACAGCAACACAGGTAGTCCTGGAATGGGGGGACCCCCAGGAGCACAGCAGAGTCACAGGGGGAGGCCACATGGACCGGGGAGCTGACTGGGAATGGTCCAGGAGGCAGACAGGGATCACACGTGCTGGCGAGGGTGCAATGGATGGGAAGGAGCGGAGACGGAGACGAGGAGCAGGGCAACCAGTCCAGCAACACACACCCCTCTGGAGGATGCCCAGAGGCCCAATCCGGGGGCCCCAGAACCCCACAGTCACACAGGCACCCGGGGAGGGTGTCCCGGGCACAGGAGAGATCGAGGCCGGAGCATGGAGGACAGCGGCCCCCGGGGCTCTGGGAGCCGGCACACAGTTCAGGACACAGCCACAGGAGAAGGCAGCCATGGAGGGGAACACCTGTTGTAGAGGCGGACAAGGAAGGCCCGCGGAGGGAGCCCAGAGCTACAGGCAGGGGCAGCGGAGCCCCAGGAACCAGCCAGCACAGCAGCAAGCCAGGAACACCAGGGAGGAAAGGGGCAGTGACTCACGGCAACAGGGCAGAGGCGGGAGCACTCACCGGGGCCAGTATCCAGGGCCCAGAAGGTACAGGGAGGCCTCACAGCCATCTGCAGGGGGCCATAAAGGGGCCCGGGGCTGGGTGGCTCACCAGGTGCATGAAGTGGGGCCACTGAAGCATGCCCTGATGGAAACCCAGCTCAGACATGTGGTGGGCGACCAGGTAGTAAGCCTCGAAAGGATCCTGAGCGGAGAACCCCACCTGCACATTGGATCCGGACCACACACTGGCCAGTGCCACCACTTCCGCTTCAGAGGGCTCCAACAAGCCATAGTCAGGAAGTGGGGGCCACGGAAGGTGACCTAGCTCTGACAGATGGTGATAGATCACCCCTCAAGACCACTGGTAACCTCGGGCCGCATGAACACAGCCAAAGAAGGACACAGCCAGGGCAGGGCCCCCCTCCACCAGACAGGCCGTGTAGGCAGCCAGGCTACACAGAGAGAAGGCGGACATGGTCTCTGCCGCTGACCACCCCACATGCGCGCACCTCATCTCCGGGATACGCCCATTGGGAAAGGGACACAGGCCCAGCGTCTCCGCATGCAGTTGGCAATAAGGGACGCTCGCCACATAGTCATAGTACCACAGGCCTGAACTCATACTCTCATAGGCACCAGTGAGGCTGTCCGGGCAGCTCATGTGCGATTGCATGGCTGGGGAATGCCATAGGTCACACAGGGCTATGGTCTCGCGGAAGGTTCAGCTACGCGGGGTGCCTGGGGTACTGGGGCCTGCGAGCCCTGGGGAAGTGCGGCCAGCCATGGTCCAGCAAGCGCCTGATACTAACTGCAAGGAAAGGGGGGGCACAATCCCTGGAGGGACAGGAGGGGAAGCAGGGGAGCTCCAAGGCCAAGCGATAAGGCCACAGGCTGCAATATTGCACAGCTACAGAGCGAGGCATGGGGTGCGGAACCAGCCCAGCTGCTGGAACAGAGCACACAGACAGGACAGCCTACACACTAATCAGGGCATCCAGAACAGAAGGCAGTCGAAACTGAGAGGTGGGAGGTGATGACAGCAGGAATGCAGCTGCTGCCCACACACCCGGGTGCAGGCTGGACCAGTCACCAGGCCCCCTGAAGGGCATGCCACTGCATGCATTGGGCTGCCCGTGGCCTCCCCACCCCACTCACCCTCCAGGAGCCAGGCCTGCTGGCATGGGGGACACCCAGGGTGACCCGGGTCCCCAAGCCCAGGTGGCAGGGGGGCGGGGCACCACAAGTCCCATTCTATAACAGGTGCAGCTCCTGCCCTCCTGGGGTGCCATTCGCCATGGAGCTGGGATGATTGGGCACCATCAGGATGCACCTAGTCATTTGCAAAGAGTGGTACAGCTCGCACACTGACCTCCTACGTATCCAGACCGCAGAGGTGCACCTGGCCACCCGGCTGATGTTGTGCATGGCCAGGAGCACTGCCAGAGCCTGGAGAGTCCACCATGGGTGCAGGCGCTCCCTGGCCCACCTCAGGGCCAAGCAGGTCCTCCTCCATGCCAGGGGGTCAGTTGTAGCGCTCTGCGAGGCAGCCAGGCGGCTCCAGGTGCAGAGGGAGACCATGGGGCATGCAGCCCTGCTCACTATGCCCATTGATCACCGGGTATGGGTCACAGTGCAGGGTCCAGGGTGCTGGGCCACAGCACTGGCCCAATGGGACGAGGCTATCTGGAGAGTGCACTTTTGGATGGACTGGCGGGTCCTCCTGCGACTCTCCGAGCTGTTAACGCCCTGGCTGGAGAGATGGGACAAACCCATGCGGGCCCCCATTCCCATGGTCCAGCGGGTGGCCATCAGGGTCTGGACCCTTGCGACACCAGACTCCTGCCGCTCCATCATGCGGTACTTTGGCGTTGGGGTGAACACTGTAGCCGGGATCCTGCGAGACTTCTGCGAGGCAGTGGAGGGCGTGCTCCTGGACCGAGTGATCCAGCTGGTGGACCAGGAGTCTGTGATGGCTGGCTTCGCGGCAGGGGGATTCCCCAACTGCATGAGCGCCGTGGATGGCACCCACATTGAGGTCTCAGAATATGACACAGGTATCATTCCCTGCAACTGCAGGCGGTCGTAGATCACCGGGGGCGGTCCATAGACATTTACATGGGCCACTCTGGGTGCAGTCAGGATGCCCAGATCATGACCATCTCTCCCATCTATGCCCATATGTACCGCGGGGACTTCGTGGACATGGGGATGACCCAGATCGAGGGGGTGCTCATGCCCCCCTGCATCTTTGTCCCCCCTGGCCTATCCGCTTACCCTCTGGCTGAAGAAGGCATAACCAGTCACCAGGAACCCAGCGGAGGCACTCTACAATACCCGCCTGTGAGCTAGTAGGACCATGGTCGAGACTCGAGAGGGCCTTCGGGGCCCTCAAGCAGCGCTGGAGGAGCCTTGAGTGCTGGCTGGAGTACACGGTGGAACACCTTGGCCCTGGTGATCGGAGCCTGCTGTGTGCTGCACAACATGTGTGAGACTGATGGGGCTACCCTCAACTACTCCCTGCCCCTCTATGTGAACGCAGAGAACCCACGAGAGTACTGGTATGCAACGCACATCCGAGTGGCCCTGGCCAGGTGGATCAGCCAGGAGGCCAAGGCGTGAGGGCACACACCCCAATCTCCACAACCCGGGGGCCCCCAGAAGCACCCTGGACATGCCCCTCAACACATGTCCATCCCCAGCCCCGGGTCCATGAACAGAACCACGGAGGTGACTGTGGTGCCTGTACATTTATTGGTACCACTACCTACAGGTTACCTGTTTTCGGGGTGCCTCATCTTCGAGACCAGTTGCAGGTGCTGGGGCGGCTTACCCCGGCTGCTGCTGCTGTCTCTCCACCACCTCCATTTGCAGCTTGACCACCTCCTCTGCCTGCGCCTCCTCCTTCTCTACCTCCTGCCTTGCTTTCTCACCCTCCGCTCTCCTCTCCCTTCCTCCTCGCTCCATCCTGCCCCATCCCCCTGCTGCCGGGTGCTCTTTAAATCTCCCTCCGCTGCCTGTGTTGTTTCTGGTTGCCTGGCAGCGACGCTGCGTGCTTTGTCCCCGACTGGGAATCATTTCCCATTATTCTGGCCTGTGGTTGCTGTTCATACATTACTTTTTTTTGTTTCCCGGTGGGAATCGCTTTGACCACGCTTTCGGAGATGGTCCGGTCTGGAGCTCTGGAAGGGTGGTTGATTTTGATCCCTGCTGTGGTGAACATCTGGTGCCTGCGAAACAGACATTCAGGGCGCTTTGGCCCTGCCATGGGATTGACCGTGGTTCACTGTGGTTGACTGTGATCTTGTAATATCTAAAATCACCCATGGTCTCTGAGCACTGATTTCCCAAACATCTCTGCCCTATTAGGGATGGGCGAACGCAGTTCGGAATTTCAGAGTTCGTCCCGAACTCGAACTGTTCGGATGACCGAACTCGAACCCAAACCCAAACCCAAACGCGAACATACCGAACAAACCGAACACCGAACTGCGAAATGGCCGAACAGTTCGATCAGTTCGGATCACGTTCGGATGAGTTCGGGTGGCAAAAAAAGGTTCACTGGAAGGTCAAACATTACAGGGAGGTGTCAGTCTCTGAGGAGCAGACTTCCAGGCACCAGGGGTGGAGAGGCTTGCAAGAAA
>QEPC01010034.1:3948488-3964472 GCA_003113815.1 Sphenodon punctatus | reverse complement strand
TAGTGATTTAGTTTTAGTGTTTGTAGGAGTAGGTCTGTGTACTTATTAGATAATCCATTTACTTCATAGCATTTAGAATAGTTAATAGCGGTTAGATTTAGTGTAGACAGATATATATAATATTAGATTAAAAAAAATAAGAAAACCCCATATAAAAACCAAAAAACCAAATAAAGAACAAAAGAAAACCCAATAAAAAACCAAAAAAACATATTAAAAAAAACACAAAAACCATAACAACACTTCCCGAATGGCCGAACGGCCGAACCGAACAGCCGAACAGCCGAACCGAACAGCCGAACTGCCTAACCGAACAGCCTGTTCGGATGAACGAACCGAACATCCGAACCCGAATGAACGAACCGAACGAACGAACCGAACGAACGAACCGAACAAATCCGAACCGAACGAACGAACCGAACGGACGAACCGAACGCAGCCGAACCGAACGGACGAACCCAAACCGCGATCTGTTCGCCCATCCCTATGCCCTATAGTGTTAGCTGATCTCCCTTGTGTGTCCATTTCCAGTCCCTGCTTTGCTCTAGAATGAAGGGAATTTCTCTTCTCCTCAACGGAGTCGACTTGCATCACTCTTCTTCCTTCTGTGCACGATTGTATAAAGAGCTGACAAATAATTTACACTGTTGCTTCAGCTCATCGCAGTTACATAACTTGCCGGGATTCCTGACTAATGTAGTGCACTCAGCTCCACGGCTTTGCTTTCCACTAATGCCTTAGATATGACGAACCACTTGTTTCTAATGGAATGAGAAACCTTTAACAAGACATAATATCTCTAAACCCTCTCCCTAGCTCTTTAATAAATCATTGATAAGCAAAATGCATTTGCAAGGATTGGTGCATGAATTTGAGGAGTATTGGGTGGGAGGAACTAGGGGTGTTCAGAAGACACATCATTAATTTTCATTTACAAAAACCTCCTTGTTTTGGGGGGGGGTTCATAAAGGACTCTACAGTTTTCATAATTAATTATTATTTATTATTTATTAATTATTTTATTTTATTTTATTTTATTGTATTATTCATTTTTTTTTAAAAAAATCACTGTGCACGGTGATTTTAAAAAATATATTTTTATTTTAAAATTATTTTAACAAAACAAAACACTTTTTTTTTTTTAAAAAAAAGAGTGAAATCCAATTAATGTAGTTTGCTTATTCATTTGTTTTCTTTACCTTAGTTACAAAAACAAATGGGAGACCCATTTGTTTTTGTAATTAAGTAAAATAATACAAATTGCATCCCCCTAGTATGAACTATTTTGGTTCTTTCATATATTCCAGTATTCCAGTGGTAAAGTCTTTGAAAAGCTAAAGACAGCACTGGCTGGTAAACCACCAAAGTTTTGTAATGGGTGAACACTTCCACCAAGTGATTAAACTACAGTGAGAAGCGTGGAAATGACTGTCTACATTAAATATTGTACATGATAATTTTGCCCACTTTTAAACAGGTCCAGTGAAGCAGATGTGAACTGTTATCTGGTCTCTTCTGCTTCTCCAGAAATCAAGGTAATTTTCATTTATTTTGGTTCATTTATTTTGGTAATTTCAGGAGGTCTATTATTTCAATTATGTTGGTATTTCTAGAACCTCGTTTTCATGTGAAGAATACCAAAAAGGAGAAACCAAAATAATGAAATAACCAAAGCAATCAAACAGGGGTGGAAAATGGAAATACCTAACCAGCCGAACCAAAATCGCCGAATAAATGGATATGTCAACATTGTTTTGGTGGTAAATAATGATTCCATCATTCAGAAGACTATCTGAAAAGTAATAATATTCACTAATGCAAAAAATAAATAGATTATTTTTCAGTTTTAATCAGTGATCCATAGAAGAGGTTTCCCAGATGATATTAACCGCATCACCATATCACTGTAGATATACCACATGGTAGAAGTGTTCACACATAACAAATAAATTTGTGTCAAATTGCCATACTGCGCTTTTCATGAGTACGACACAATCTGAGGTGTTAAACTAAACTGTTTTTTCCATACAGTGGCGGGTCCTGTTTTTGGTGTTCTCAGGAGCAGGCTCTTGGTAGTAAGAAGGGCTAAAACAAGGTAAGAATCCCTCCGTTGATGAGAATCCAGACACAAGAAGGAGAGGCAAGGTCTTGCATGATCTCTCTCCCCCCGCCCCCCGGAGATCTTGCAAAATCTTGTTGAAAGCTGGGGCTGGCAAGGAGGGCTTGGGGGTTCCAGAGGTGAACAGGGGCAAAGACACTGTGGTCAAATTACACCTTAGGGGACTGCAACACAGTGCCCTTTTCATATGAGGGGAGATGATCCACATTTTCAGAATGGTGAATAGAAATCATATTTTTTTCATGACAGATCTTTGTGTTTCCGTTATTTTTGTACCTCCACCTATATTGGCTGTTATTACATGCCCCCCCCCCCCGGCTCGGTGTTTGGGCTGGTGTGCAGGGTGGGGCGGCATCCGTGTATACAGCCAGCTGTGGGTGGAAGGATGGGTGTCCACTTGGTATGGAACAGCAACCATATGAGGAGAGGCTTGATAGGTTGGGGCTCTTCAGCTTGGAAAAGAGACGGCTGAGAGGAGATATGACAGAGGTCTATAACATCATGAGTGGTGTGGAACTTGTAAATAGGGAATGGCTGTTTACCCTCTCAGCTAGTACTAAAACTAGGGGACACTCCATGAAACTCACAGATGGCAGAGTAAAAACAGACAAAAGAAAGTATTTTTTCACTAAGCGTACAATTAGGTTGTGGAATTTACTGCCAGGTGAGGTGGTCAAGGCCAGCAGTATAGCTGAGTTTAAAAGAGGGTTGGACAAGTTTCTGGAAGATAGTTCCATTAGCAGCTATTAGCCAGATAGGACTAGGGAACAAAACCCTTTATTGTCGGGAGCCTCAGCCTGGGAATGACCCACAGGGAACGGATAGCATGGTAACCTGTTGGGTGCTTCTCCCAGGCCCCCGTAACTGGCCACTGTTGGAGGCAGGATGCTGGGCTCGATGGACCGTTGGTCTGACCCAGTATGGCACTTCTTATGTTCTTATGTTTTCACCCCTGTGAACACTGAACAGGATGGGTAGGGGTGCATGCATGAACACTCCCAGGCAACATTCACCTCCACCCACTGCACACCCATCTCCCCCGATGGAGTCCTCTAGAAAACCAAAGGAGGATCCATGAGTGGAGGTGTGTGGAAGTGGGTGGGTGTTCATGTAAACAGACACCCACCCACCATGGCTTAACACCCAACCCCCCACCAACCTTCGTCCGTGTAAAAAGGGACATAGTCATTTTGGCTAGGTTGACTCGGTCATTTACTTGACCGAGACTGAACACTCACTTTACTTGAGACCTGGCTGGACACTGAGTCAGGACCTATATTGGCTGACCTTGTTCCAGCTGGGTACTCCGTTCAGCATCAGACTTGGCTGGGGAACCGGGGTCGGAGGTAGCCATTCTTTTAAAGGAAAAATTCTCTGTGAGGAGGTTTCCTCTGCAAACTATCATGGGTACAGGGGGCCTTCATCTGGTGTTGGATTTGGCCGGAGACAGAGTACGGATACTGTTGAAATACTGGGCATCCATCTGTATGGCAGTCTCCCTGCCCGCAGTGACCGAGCTGATGTCGGAGGTGGTCTTGAGGTCCCCCCAGGGCGATAGTCCTGGGGAACTTCAACATCCATGCCAATGCCAGTCTTGGAGGTGCAGAGCATGAGTTCATGGCCACGATGGCTACCATGGGCCTGCCTCAGAGAATGGTGTGCCCCCCACATGTTGGAGGACATACCCTGGACATGATAATTTTCACAGGCCTTGAGGCGGGGGATGCATTTGTGGGGAAGGTATTATCAGTGCCCTTGTCATGGACGGATCATCACCTCCGGGTGGATATCCTGGCACATGTCGGCCCCTGGGAGGGTGAGGAACCAGTTAGGTTGGTTTGCCCCCAAAGGCTTATGGAACCTGAAAGGTTCCAGATCACTCTAGGGGATGTTTCCTCTGATCTTATTGGGCACTCACTCGATGACCTCGTGACCATGTGGAATTCCGTGTTGGTGGAGGCCATTGACCGGGTGGCTCCCAGGCATCTGCTCCCAAACCGCCAACAACACGTCTCCATGGTATACTGAGGTTCTGCAGTGGATGAAGCAGGAAGGGCGGTGGTTAGAGCGACGGTGGTGTCACTCGCGTGCTGAAGTTGACTGATTGTGACATAGAATCTCGTTGTGTATCTATGCCGTGGCGGTGCGGGCAGCAAAGAAAGTTTTGCTGCCCTCATTGCATCCGCTAAGTCCTGTCCAGTGGAGCTTTTCCGAGTGGTGAGGGGGCTGGTGGTGAGGGGGCCGGATTTAGAGTCATCCACCTGGATTTAGAGTCATCAAATGCCCGCTGTGATTTGTTTGTGGACTTTTTTTGCAGATAAAATTGCTCAAATCCACCACAGTTTTGATGCAACATTTTTAGCAGTAGGTGAGCCATAGGCAGCAGAAGCCCCGTCTTGTCCTGTTTTGTGGGATGAATTTCAGGATGTGTTGCCCTCAGATTCGGGGGATGCTCTTGGGACTGTTCGAGCCACTTATTGTGAACTAGATCTACGTCTGTCCTGGCTGGTCAAGGCCAGCTGGGAGACATTAGGGCTGTTGCTGGCAGGGATTGTCAACGCCTCCCTTGGGGAGGGCAGGGTGCCAGACTTTCTCAAAGAGGCTGTAGTGCAGCCCCTGCCGAAGAAGCCATCATTGTACGTTAACGTCCTGGCCAGCTATTGGCCGATCTCTAACCGTCCGTTTTTAGGGAAGGTTATTAAATGGGTGGTGGCCCGGCAGCTGCAGGAGCATCTAGACTGGATTAACTTTCTCAATCCCTCGCAGTCTGGATTTCATCTCGTATATGGCACGGAGACTGTACTTGTGGCCTTGGTTGAAGACCTCTCCCATAAGTTGGACTGGGGTTGTTTGACCCTATTGATCCTGTTAGATCTCTAGGCTGCACTTGATACCGTTGATCATGAGTTGTTGGTGACTCGGTTGTGGGACCGGGCAGAGATTGGCGGGACTGGTCTTGAATGGTTCCACTCTTTCCTGGCTGTGAGAACCCAATGTGTGGTCCTGGGTGATTTTTCATCTTCTCCCCAGGGCCTCACGTGTGGAGTCCCTCAGGGTTCTATCCTGTCCCCTCTCTTGTTCAATGTGTATATGAAGCCTTTGGGGGAGGTTGTTAGGGATTTTGGTGTACGGTGTCATCAATATGCTGATGACACCCAGCTATATCTCTCTTTTTCATCCAACACAGGCCCGGCTGTCTTGGTGCTTACCCGGTGTTTGACAGATGTGGGGAAATTGGATGAGGGTGACCACCAACCTTGCCTCTTTCTGTAGACAATGTAAGACCTGGTTGTTCCACCATGCCTTTCCTGAGGGAGATGGGCTGGGTGGGTTGTGTTAAGGTGGGGTAGGGGGTAATTTGTTTTAATGTGGGGTTTTTGAACTGTATTGTTGTTTTTTAATCTGTTTTAATATGTTGTTAGCCGCTCCAAGATGCTTTTAGCAGGAGGGGGCAGCATACAAATTTTATAATAAATAAATAAATACATAATTAAATAAAATTGTAGGCATTGCATATGAACTATAGGCAAGTGAAATACCAAAATGACTGAAGTAATCAGACTAAAATACCAAAAGACCGAGATAAATAAACTGGATGAACCAAAATGAATCTCTGATTCAATGGGAACCGGATCACAGTTGAACTCCATTTTCTCGGACACAGATCAGATTGGCTAAATTCACTGGATATGGTGTTCAATGAAAAAACCAATGTTTAAGCTCTGTGTTGGTCATCTGGCTATTGGGTGATTTCTAGGATTATTACAGATGAAGTCAACAAGCGTTAGTGTTGTTTGATTTTTACCACTACAAGACCATGAGTTTTGGTCACTTATAGCTTCTCCAAACTTTAACCATTACTTCTGAAATTTTCCACACTAGCTCTTTCCCTCACTTTCAGCTGCTTTGTAAAATTTCAGTAGAAAAGGATTCATCCACTTTTAAGAACAAAGCTACATTCACTGAGTTGTCCGTGTTAAAAAAATAATTAAAAATTAAAAATCTACAATTGTTTTATGGAGAAATTGCAGCAAAACTGGACAAATGTAAGTTTTCATGAGCCATCTTACTTCTGGAATTTCCTCCTTTTTAAATGCTTGAATGTGTTTTTTCAAAGTTTATTTTACATTGGATTTTTCATGTATAATTAGAAGAATGTTAAACAGATAGGTTGGCAGTTAAGCTGTAGTGTAATTTTAGAAAATCATTATATTTTGTAACACATACTTCTTCATGCTAGGGAATACACCAAGCTTTATAATCCTTCATTTTCAAAATAGCATCAGACCTCAGCTCATGGTTCTTTTAAAAACCTTGGCGCTTCTCACAACTACAGGAGCATATGCAGATTGATAGCAAGATAGCAAATGTTGGGCGGTGATGGAACAAGGATTAGATCATAATTAAGATGGGAATTTTGCTTCAATTTTTGTATTGAAAGGTCTTTATGTTGAGACTCACTTTTCTTTATGGGAATATGTCTACATTTTATGGTCGGACACTTACTTTTTATTTTTTATCACCTCTCATTTCTGTCTTTTTATGTCTTTCATTTGGTTACAGAGGGATTTTTTTTTTACTGCTTTTTGCTGATAATTGGCAAGATAAAAATTGTTTATAATGCCTTATTGTATGGGCATAAAATAACCGAGGCTGTTGGATTTTGGTTTGCAGAAGGGTTTTACTCTTTTTATGAGACGCATAATCGCTCGGAAATTTATTACGTACACTTTTGATGTCTGAAAGCATTTGTGTTTCTCTGGCGCTGTATCCACCTGATTCCAAGTAAAATGATATTAAATGAACTGGGGGGGGGGGCTGTGCCATGTTGAAAAGTTGTTTCCTCCACTGATAGAGAGGTGGTTCAGGCAAAATGAACAGAAACCTGTTAATCTTAGGGTGTTCACAAATGAGACAATAAGCCCCCAATAGTCAACAGCAGGCGGGTGTCCACCTGACCATTTATTATAGCTGTTAGCCCTCAATCGAGTTGACATGGGGCCTCTGCGCAGCCCACACTCACAGTGGTGTCTTGAAGAATGTGGAGTCCTCCGTGCAGATAAATGCTGGCTAATATGCACCCACTGGTCTGCATCCTATAAATTAGGTTGCTTGCAGTGCCTCTGTGCGTGCAGGTCCTCCAGCACCATAGAGACAAGGGTGGACATCCTAGCGCATCTGTCAAGAGACCGTTTCTTGTTCCTCTCTGTGCTCTAGTTATCACCGGCCAGGGTGAGCATGCGCAGAGTGGTCCAGTGGCCATTTTTTGCAGGAGCTGTGATTTTTTAAAAAAAATATTGTATTCATTAAAAAAAAAATTGATGTGCATGCACAAATGGCCACCAGACCATTCTGTGCATTCACACCCTGTTCCAAAATGGCTCCGGGGGCATCGGCAACAGTTTGGCAGAACAACCCAAGGGGCTGATTTTTAAAATTATTATTTTTAATCAAATAAAATGAAAAAAATAAATAAAAATGAATGGGTCATTTAAGAAAATTCCGGAAATTGAAGGGTTTTTTGTAAATGAAAATGAAAGCACATGATGTGCTCTCTGCACTCCCCTATTAAATAATATCATCTGAGCAATAACTGGTCAGAAAGGACACTTGGATAGCCACTGGAACATCAACCTTATGAACATCTGTAGTAGCAGCTATGGAATTAGGATAACATCCGTGGTTTCAATGCACAACGTATTTCCGCAAATTTAGTTACATCTGTAACCAACCACAAATTTCAGTTTTTGGTAGAAAGAACCTAAGAACTAGGACTTAATTGAGAATCAAAAATCAACTCACTGAAAATCTCGCAAGAATCAAGAATCAGGGTTGAGAAACCACCTCTTCCCTTCAGCTTTCTCCCCTCCCATCCGGAAAGGACTGCCTCCTCCCGTCTTTCCAGGTGGGAGTGGGGAGAGCTGTAGGGAAGAGGCGGACTCATCACAGCTTTTCAGCATTGTGTTGACTGCTGACTCCTGTTAGCCAACAGAATCTTTAAGCTGTCTTCTGAGTCTGCCCCTCCCTCCTGCTCTCCCCCCTCAACTTCCTGATAATTCTCTATTGGCCTTTCTCAGCAACTTCCCACAGAAAGTCCATAGCCCTGGGCTCTGCCCCTAGAGCTGCCAACCCAAGACAAGTTAAGAAAGCTGGGGAGATGATGGCATGGCTTCCTCCACCCTCCCTCCCTTCATCCCTCCCATCAGTATTGGATATTTTGTTTTTCAAGATTTTCATGTTTATCAGTGAGAATCCAGCCGATTCTTGTCTTGTTCTCGTTTGCAAAAACAAGACGAGAATTGCGAATCTCGTTGAGAAACAAGAGAAACCAAGAATCGAGATTCTTCTCCTGAGTGCTTACTCCAAGATCCTTCTTGCGAGTGCTTACATCCAGATCAGAACTGAGCATTGTCTACGTAAAGTGAGGATTATTTTTTCCTATGTGCAAAATGACCAAAATAAATGTCAGCAAGTTTGCATGCACAAAGTGACTGCTGCCTTCCATTGAAACTGAGTGAGCAGCGGTCATTTTGCACCTGCACAGAACAGAATTCCAGTCAAAACGCCGAATGTCTATTCCAATTTGGTGGCATTTTCCATGAAATCAGAACCTTCGAGTCCTAGCAAGGGTCAGAAGGGACACAGAAAATCTCGCCTTTTGTTTTCTTTCTTTCTCCGGAGACATCAATATTTGCTCCAGCGCTTTGTTTCATCCTGATCAAATCGGAGTCGTGCTGCTGATTCTCAAACAAAGATGCCAAATGATGGGGAAATGAGCAAATGCACACGCTTTTCCAAACCATCCTGTAACTGGAAAGGATAGCTATTGATCTGACATTTAGATGTAATTGGCTCGCTTTCATCAGTGCTGTGCTCAATGTGTTGAAGCCGTACTTCTTTCCTCTTGACAGCCTTTCCGCTCAACTAGAAAGATTTCTTCTCATTGAGACCTTTATGAAACCAGACTTAGGGAGTGATCCTTTTAACAGATAATGGAGGTCTTATCATTTAGCCATATGAGGGATCCCATTGATGTGAAAAGGGCCGATATCTGTGCTAAGTATGGGGATTGACTGTCTGGTCAGAGGGCAGTGCTGTTAATTAGGGATGTGTGAACGCAGTTTGGAAGTTCAGAATTCGACCGAACTCGAATAGTTCGGTTGACTGAACCAAACTTTCCAACCGAACTCGATTTTCGAACCGAACCAAACCGAACCGATTTTCTGACCTCGGTTCTCTTCGCACATCCCTACTATTAATTCTTCTTCCCCCATCTCTTCCTATATTCCCACTCAGGAATTTGATCCCCCCCTCCTCCATCACACTCACCAACCCCAGACTCTTCTGCTCCCTAAACCATCATTGTCCTTTCTACCATGAGCCCCGCACCCCTTGTTTCTCCCAGATCATAAGTCTCCTGGGGCAGGGAGAGATCTGGGCTGAAAGGAGATTTTGTCAAAATAGGAATTCCTGATGAAATTCTGGTTCCCGATACTTTCTTGTCTACTCAAGAACCACTTCATACTTGAGAATGTCTCGATTGACATTTTATTTCCTGATGTACTTACTTTTCACTTACTGGGATCCCGTTTACCTGTTTGCTTTACTGTCCATTTCAAATCCCAGGAGGCAATATTGATGCAAGATTGCATTTCTTGCACTCCATTTTCTCTTCTACTCCCTTGTCACTCATTGGCTGGTGCAGCCAGATTGGATTCTTTTACCAATCTGCAATCCAGTTGCAGATTGGTCTAAAGAAAAGGAACAACATAGAACTACACTTCTGATTGGAGGCACTGGAGAGGAGGTTAAGGGGCACTGGTGGGATGTTAAGGAGTGGGTTATTCACTCAGTCAGTGGGGCCAATTCCATGGCCTGCAGAAACCACGTACAACCTGTGCATGTACCCGCAAATTACGTGCAAGTCCATAGTGGAGACATTGTGCTGTGCAGATATTGTGTGGATCTCATGTGGAGGAGTTTTGAATTGCAGCCACTTGCTCCAAAATGCAGAAACAGCAAATCTGGAAGTAAAATTATACCCTTGGCAATGCGATACACGGTACACGGAATGTGGTAAATGTTGCACAGAAAGTCAGTAAATCGAAATGGTGTCTTGTGGTATTGTGAGAATCAAGAAATCACATCAGGATTGGGTAATGGCTGGGAAATTCATCCCAGTTTCCGATATGGTAAAAATAATTGCACGCAGTCATTTAGCTGCTCGTTTCACCCCTAGCAGGGACCTGTCTCTAATTAAAAATTGATCAGTGCAAGGCACGTTGCTGCAACAATGTTGTTGTTGTTGTTATTTCCTTGGATATAGTGTAGAACTGAAACCCGGACTTCGGAAAACTTCAGAACTCGTCGAAGATTCTGGTACTCGGTTCTGAAATCTGAAGTTTCGAGGACCAAGGCCATTCCTTAGAAACTTCGGAAACCACTACATATGTGGATGGACCATTAAGCTTCTTCTGGAAATGAAGCTTAGTGCCATATTTGGTAGGAGGGGGTATAGGAGGGGACAGTTGAGTGATGGTAAGCCAGATGGCAAGTTTTGATTGACTGGCAGTGCAAAATAAAAGTGGTGCATCCATTTCCCATTCTCTTTGGTGAATTTGACTGTGTGCTACAGTGCTGCTGGATCTGTAAGTAATAGACTTGGGGGGGGAGGGGTGCCTGTCCTGGCTCTAGCCCTGGCCTGGCCTGGCATATCATGGTATGGCCTGTCATGTCCATAGGGCCAATGCTGGGGGATGGGGGTTACTTTTACCATGTCATGCTTCTTAAAAAAACACATGATTGGGTGCCACCTTGCTTGTAGTTCGACCTGCTGCTTGGTTGGCACTTTGCACCATGAGGCCAGAGGGATCTCTCTGCCTGGCTCCACTTTCCCTTGCGTGGTCTGTTAAAATTACCAGTGCCACAGTACCAATGCCATGCCAAGAGGGTGCCCCTGTGTGTGTGTGTGTGTGTGTGTGTGTGTGTGTGTGTGTGTGTGTGTGTGTGTGAGAATGTCTGGTTTCTTTCTTGTCTGCTGGGCTCACTGGCTTTTGGTGGGATTTATTTCTCCACGTGGTTGCACACTATTTTGCGGGGTTGTGTGTGTTTTCTTATTTCTCTTTTTACCAAAGCTATGGCTGCTGCATGACACAGCAGAGCCTAATTGTAAAGTCTAACTTCTACTGTTCTGCCAGCTGTTTGGCACCATGAAGCCAGAGGGATCTCTGCCTTGCTCCACTCCCCTTCCCAGGTCTGTTCAAGTTACCAGTGCCACAGTAGTACCAACACCATGCCTTATTATTTTTTTAAAGTGGGTGCCTCTGAGGGGGGAGGTGTCATTAAATGTCTGGCTTCTTAAATTTGTCTGATGGGCTGGCTGGCTTTTGGTGGGATTTATTTCTCCATGCAGTTACACACTGTTCTGTGGGGTTGAATGTGTTGTCTAGACTATGACATGACACAGCAAACCCTAATTGTAAAGTTTAACTGTAAGTTCTTCTACTGTTGTTTTGTCTGCAGCTTGGTTGGCACCATGAAGCCAGACCAGAGGGATCTTTCTGACTGGCTGCAGCTGCTGCACATGGCAACACCTGCTGAGGCGCTGAGTTGGCACCAAATAGTTCTAAAGTTCCAAGTTTCTACATTCTGAAGTTCCGAATGTCTGAAGATTTCCAAGGTCTGGAATTCCATTTCTGAATTCCAGAACTTCAGAAACAGCACTGGAGGGCCACTGGGTACCCGGGCTGATTAACCGGAACTTCACCCTAGTACCCAGAAGTACTATTCGGTACAATCCTAATATAGTGTTGTGTAGACCTTGCAGCTTAGGTCTATCAGATGCCCAGTTTTCCCTGGGTATGTCTTTTTCTGTTTTTAAAATTTTGTATGGGGACATTTTTGAGAGAGAACGTTTTTGGCTGTGTGTGCATATGTGTGTTTGAGAGAGAGAGAGAAAGAGAGAGAGAGAGAGAGAGAGAGAGAACACTTCCTTCTTCTGGAGGTCCATCAGAGCCCAAGTCTGATCATATCCCAGAGGCAATGTAAGACCCTTCTCTTTCGCCAAGTGTTTGGCAGGTGGGGATAGGGATCAGATTGGGGTAAGTTAGGGGCTGAGGAGGCATCCTTAGGGGATTTTAATGTATTTTATATGTGTTTCATATGTTGTAACTTGGCCCTAAATCTTACAGAAAGGGCAAGGAAATAAATCTGAATAAATAAATTAAATGAAAGAAAGAAAGAAAGAAAGAAAGAAATGAAACTGAGATCAGAGCCCTATCACTCCAGGTACCAGGCAGATACATGTGGCTAACTTTTTCTATAGATACTGAGTAGCTTCAGACGCGACGGTACCAAGGGTGGCCATGTTTTGACCTGCTTGGCCAGCTGCAGTGCCATCACATTTGATCCCCCCTGCCAGATGTTTCCCTGGGATGGATCAGGGCTGTCCCCGGGTTGTGACAGTTTTTATCTCGTGTTGTTACTTGGTTCCGTCACCAAGTCACAGCCCAGGCTAAGCGTTGCTGTAGCTCAGGAAAGCCATCTCTAGCATGCTGTCATGTGTGATGGCCGTCTTTCCCAATATGGCGCCTGCAGGGCCAAGCATGCACAGAAGAGCTGCTCGGCTCTGCGGGCACCATCTTTGGAAAGGGCAGCCAATGACTGAGCCGCTCTTCTGCACATGCTCAGTTTAAAACTTTTTCCTTCTTCTTCCTTTGAAAACAAACCTGGGAAGCAGCGGCCGGCACAGTGTGGAGGACAGCGGGAGGGCTGGGACCCCGCTCCCTGACAGTAAGTAATGCCCTGCCTGACCCTGCGCTAGTCCCCAAAGCCCCTGCCCACACTTTGTCTCCCCCCCAAAAAAAACTGGGAGGCCTTGCAGGGGCTGGAGGTGCCCAGGGGCCTTGTCTTTGGCCCCTGCTTGACTCTGGCTCCCATGCCACCCCCATCCCCCATCTGCAACCACAGCCCCCTTGAGAAATTTGTGGGAACTGGAAAGGGGGGGGGAGGATGGGAACGCCTAAGTTCTTGGCCCCTCCACTCGATTCTCACAAATTATTTGTGAGACATTTTTTCCCTTCAGTTCAATCCTAGGGTATATTTTCCCTTGGTAGTTCTGGTTGATCTTTATTTATTTTATTATTATTTTTCATGCTCCTTTGTATACTTGGTGTGACCTGCCGAAGGACACCTAAGAAATTTTTTAAAGACCCAGGATTCAAACCCACATTTCCACTGCCACAAACAGGTTGATGTGACTTTGATGTCTGAAAAACTCCCTTTGCACTCACCTACTTTTCCCGATAATGCGGTGCTTCCCCCTAGTGGCACGGAAGTAGTCAGCATCTTCAGCTAAGTTTGCTCTTAATGGCTTTGATTGTTGGGGAATGGTAATGTAGTTATAGCTCCGCAGCTCTTGTCTGCCCTTTGGGATACGCAGTCCTGATGAACACTAACTTCCTGCTCCTATTCTCCCTTGTATGCATGCCTCAGACGGTGCAATTTGACTTTAAAGCTATTTGATCTCTGAAGCTGTAGCTGGTGTGCAAAGAGGTGCCTTGATGGGATGTGGTTTTATCTTTATACTTAAGGCAAAGTCTTTTGAAGCAGCTGCTGCATTGGAAAGGCTCATTCCAGTGCCCGTACGGTAACGGCAAAACCTTATCTTTTAATGTGCAATCTTTGGGATGAAAGGAGTTGTGTGAATGGCAGCCCTTATTATGATTGTTTATTATTCAACCGAGTCGGGGCTGAATCTCATAGGCAAGAAATGGGATCTGTCTTCAGATCCTGCAGAGTTTCATCCGTGGGGACTGCAGAAAAGAAGGAAGTGGAGGTTTCTCGGCGAGAAGTGAATCTACAAAAAGGTCTCCTAAAGGTTGAACTGAAATTAAGATGGAATTTGTATCCAAAGATATTAAGTCTAATTTTCAGAGAGCTATACGAGTATCTCAATGGTGGGCTTGCTCCTATGTCGTGTGGATCATGTGTGCACAAACCGCGCGGAACCGCATTGAGGACATATTGTGCCCTGAGGAAACTGCATGCATGTGAGGGTGTGCACATGAGCTGCAGGGCATGGGGTTGTGGCTGATATCTTCAACCCAAATGGATGACCACCTCCTGTTCAGTAATTTAAATTATTTGGGTTATTTCCTTATGACAGTTAATGAGTTTCAGGTACTACACATGTGCTATTGTGATAGAAGTGACAAAATAAAGTAACCAAAATACTGAATAATCAAAATACCAGATAACAGGAGTGATGAATGGGTACCCGATGAATCAGGAAACAAATAGTTGTTGTTATTTTTTATGATATGCCGTTTTGAAGCGGCAGCTCCTTTTTCCGCCCTGCTATTTCATTCCGCCATTTTGGAAATGCCTGCAACTTTCCACAGCATTTTCGCTGGCATTCTGCTAATTCTGCTGGCATTCCGCTAATTCAGAAACTGTCAGAACAATTTCAGAAACTGTCAGAAAAAACACTGTTCTGCTACTTCGCGGTGCTGGCGGAAATTGTGGAATTTTGAAACTGTCGGAAAAAAACATTGTTCTGCTATTTTCAGAGCAGGTGGAAGTAGTGGAATGGAAGTAGCAGAACAGCGGAAGTAGCAGAATGAAACTAGTGGAATGAATGTCTCTATCTCACTGTGCCGCTCATTGTGGAAGAGCTTTTTCCTGTGGAAAAAACTACTACGGTGACTTGCCATTTCAGTCCTAGTTCTAAGATGCTTTTTGAAAGGGTGGGACACAACCCATACTGTGGCGATGCAGGCAGAAAAGAAGCAGTTCTTTGCTGCCCTTATTGCATCTGCAAAGTCACGTCCAGCGGAGCTTTTCTGGGTGGTGAAAGGCTTGGTCAGTCCTGCCTGCCTCCACTTGGACCTGGAGCAATCTAGTGACCACTGTGACTGGTTTATCGAGTACTTGTAGATAAGATCACTCACATCTGCCATGATTTCAGTACCACAGTTATTACAGAGGATCATCGTGGGGCTATGGATGCCCCGTCCTGTCCTTTATTGATGGGATCACTTTCAGATGGTGTCGCCTGCTGATGTGGAGTCCTTGTTGGGATCTGTTCATGCCACCACTTGTGAGCAAGATCCATGCCCATCCTGGTTGGTGAAAGCTAGCCAGGAGACTTTATGGTCATTACCGGCTGGGGTGGTTAGTGCCTCCCTTTGGGAGGGCAGGGTGCCTGAATGCCTAAAGTGGGCTGTGGTTAGGCCCCTGCTCAAGAAACCATCTCTTGACACTGATGCTCCTGCCAGTTATCAGCCGGTCTCTAACCTTCCCTTTTAAGGGAAGGTTATTGAACGGGCTGTGGTATGGCAGCTCCAGGAACATCTGGACCGCACCGGTTTCCTTGATTCCTCCCAGTCTGGGTTTTGACCTGGGTATGGTATGGAGACGGCCTTGATGGCCTTGGTTGATGATCTTCATTTGGCATTGGACCAGTGTTCTCAGACCTTACTGGTCCTGCTAGACCTTTCGGCTGCATTTGACACAGTTGATCATGAGGTGTTGGTAACTCACCTGCGGAACCGTGCCGGGATTGGTGGAACATTCTTGGACTGGTTTTGTTCATTCCTGACTGGGAGAACTCACTGAGTGGTCTTGGGGGAGGGTATGTCTTCCCACCGTGTGGAGTCCCGCAGGGTGCCATTCTGCCCCCCCTCTTGTTTAAAATCTATATGCAGCTGTTAGGGGAGATCGTGAGGGGGTTTCAGGGCATGCAGTGTCATCAGTATGCTGATGACACTCAGCTCTACCTCTCCTTTTCCATCGACCCAGGCCATGCAGTCTCCTTATTTTCCCAGTGCCTGTCAGCTGTGGGGGCTTGGATGAGGTTGAGCCAT
>QEPC01010034.1:3930678-3941348 GCA_003113815.1 Sphenodon punctatus | reverse complement strand
TGAGACCCTGCCGCTGGCACAGCACATCTTTGGGTTAATAACTACGCTACATGGGGTGGCAGGTGCTGCTGGTAGGGATCGACAAGCTGTATGAGATTCTGCCACCTGCCAGCCAGAACTTCAGCACATAGGGATAAAAGGTTGGACAGGTCAAAAGAAGCTCGTAACAAGAAATACAACAACTTTTATTAAAACTATTTAAATAACAACAAAATAACAACAACAACATTCTGAAACCAAAAGCAAACATTCAAAGGAAACGTATAAATTAAACTATGAGTCTCTGGGCCTGTCCCCTGGGACTTGGGGGAAAGGCAACAGTCGTTGGGGCGCAGCAGAGGGCTGAGGGCCGCCACCTGGGACTTTTCCATCTCATAGCCATGGGAGATGGCAAACTCCACGGCCGCTTCCACATCCCGATGCCACCTGGAGAGTGCCTGGTGGTACATTTCCAGGTGTTCCATCTCAGCGGAGACGTACTGGCAATGCGCTTCCACCTTCTTCCTCTCCACCTGGCCCGTCTGGAACTGCTCCACCAGGCGGTTCTCCAGGGTGGCTGCTGTCACCTTTAGGCTTGCCACGAAGTCCCGGGTGGGCCTCTCCAACTCGGTCCAAAAGGCCTAGGTCACAGCATTCTCCCGGGGCCTGGGGATCTCCACATTGGGGCTGTAGGGGGGTGGAAGGGCTTACATGGCATCATTTTTGGGACCGGAGGCTGAAGTTGGTGCAGAATGCTGCTGCCCATCTCCTTACGGGGGCGGGTTGCAGGGAGAACATTACACCAGTGCTCCGGGCTCTGTACTGACTGCCTATAATGCACCGGGCCAGGTTCAAGGTGCTGGTTTTAACCTTTAAAGCCCTTCACAGCCTGGGCCCTGCTTATCTGCACGACCGCCTCACTCCCCATGGGCCCGTGTGACCCTTGTGGTCATCCGTGGGAGTCTTTTTGGAGGTTCCCCAGGCGAGGCAGGCGGCCACCGATGTTAGATCCTTTTTGGTGGCTGCCCCTGTGCTGTGGAATTAGCTCCCGGAGGAGGCTCGCTTGGCTCCCACTCTCCTGCTATTTCGGCGCATATGTAAGACCTGGCTGTTCCATCAGTCTTTTGGCAAGGGCGGGTGAGGTCCTTGCATACTGTATTTTAAAATTGTTTTAATTTAAAAAAAAAATGTTTTATTGATTGTTGTTCACTGCCCCGGGCTGCCTTGTGGGCAGGAGGGGCGGGATATAAATTTTAAATAATTTTTTTAAAAAAATAATAAATTCAAAATACTGACGATGATGATGATTGATGATGGATGAGCATACGAATTTCCCCTCAGAACTAGGGCTGAATCGAATAGTTAAAAACCTACTCATGAGTATTAGCCTGAGTTCCGAGGACCAGCCTGTGCACTTGGGCTGGTCTGAGGGTCCTCTGTGAATACTCAAGAGTAGTTGCCAAGGGTGGGGAGCCGATGGAGTCTATGGGGGGAGGGAATAGGCCAGGGAAGACAGAGTAGGGGCCTAGCAGGGGCTAAGAGACTAGAATACTCACCCTCTGGAGGGGCTTCAGCAACATGTGGCTTCCTCCAAACCAATTAAGTTTGCAAAAAAACCCAAGCATGCTCAGACCTTTCCAATGTGGTGCCTGCAGCATAATGACACTGCTGGTGCCATCTTGGAAAGGTTGAAGCATGTTCAGAAGGGGCCATTTGGCCCTTCTGAGCATGCCCAGATTTCCCCCACCCCAAAAAACCATACCTGGTTCATAGGAAGCCACACATAACTGGAGCACCTCTGGAGGGTGAGTACTCTATCCCTCAGCCCCCGTTAGTCCCCCACCCTTTTCCCCTGGCCCCCCGCTGGCCTATTCTCTCCCTGGTTACTGGGGCCAGAGAAGGGGGATCAGGGGCCTAGCACTGGCCTCTGGCTCCCTGACCTGAACTTGGAAGAGGATTTTCCAGGTTCCAAAGTTTTGGAGGCCATTCCCCAAAACTTCAGAACTCAGAAAACTGAGTCGAGTACCATGACATTTCGAGTTTTCCAGGGAAAACAGAGGACCGATTTTCAGCATTCGTCAGAACAAAGATCCATCGGGCCCAGCATCTTCTCTCTGACAGTGGTCAAGCTCAGTTGCTTCCTAGATGTACCGGAGAGGCTATAGTGGAATTATCCATTCCTCACTGTTCACTCTTCCAGCATGCACAACCCATATGCACCCCCAATATGGGACTGTAGCTGAGCAGTGGCCGGGCGGGGTAGAGCGTGCCCAGATCAGTTTCCTGGTACCCTCTTTCAGTTTTAGCATGTACAAATAATAATAATAATAATAATAATAATAATAATAATAATAAATTTATTTATTTATTTATTTATTTATTTATTCCATTTTTACCTGCCCTTCCCGTGAAGGCTCCGGGTGGTTCACAAAAATATATAAAATAACAAAACATAAAGCATATATAAATATCTATAACATATAAAAAACATTTAAAACTCCTAAAATCTGCCTGACAACCTTCTCCCTAACCCCTGTGCCCAACCCCACCCAACTCTATCCCATCATGCCAAACACCTGGCCAAACAAAAAGGGCATTGCACCTTTTCTGAAAGGTGAGCAGGCTCATGCTTAGACAGATCTCCAAAGAGAGAGAGTTCTATAACTGTGGTGCAGCCACTGAGAATGCCTCGCTGCATGCCCACATTGTCCAAACCTCACGGACAATTGGTACGCGCAAGAAGGCACCCTCAGAAAACCTCAGAGGTCACAACGAAACATAAGGGAAGAGGTGGTCTTTCAAATACCTGCAGCCCAAGCTGTTTAGGACTTTAAAGGTCAAAACCAACACCTTGAATTGTGCCCGGGAAGCTATAGCTGCTGGAACACAAGTGTAATGTGCTCCCAGTGACCAACCCCTGATGGAAGGGGTTAATTAATAAATAATTAACAACAGCAACAATGGTCCACCAAGGCTTGATAGGTTGGGGCCCTTCAGCTTGGAGAAGAGATGGCTGAGAGGGGATACATACAACAGACGTTTATAAAATCATGATTGGTTTGGAAGTGGAACATGTAATTGGCGAACCGTTATTTACCCTCTTAAATAATATTAGAACTTGGGGACATTCCATGAAACTAAGTGGCAGCAGATTTACATAAACAAAAGGAAGAACCGCTGCTCTACTGAGCCTGGTGGTGTGCCACAGTCCCAGCAGCCAGTGGGTGTGCGGAACTGTGGTGCAGTGGGAACGCGTGTGAGTCAGCCTGGAGAGCATCCTGGGTTACCCCGGGAAGCTCCTGCCCCCAGGTGGACTCACTCTCCCAGTTGCTTTGCTGCGTGAGTAGCCTGTCAGGTCATGCTGAGACACTGGCTGGCCTTTTTCCCAGGTACTGTTTCAGTTCTACAGGAGATATCATACTACGGCTATATATAATAGTGTTAAATAAATCTATGGGAAAATCACACCGTTCTGGTCACCCCATTATATATGGACGGGTCAGGGCGATGTAGGGTTCTGTCCCATGTGATTACATCCTCTACTATGAACTGTTGAGTATTTCTTTGAAGCAGTTGAAGCTGACCACTGACAGAGACAGGATGCTGGACTATATCGACCGTTGATCTGACCCAGTATGGCACTGCTTAATTCTTATGAAAACAGATGTATCATTCTGATTTAGGTGCAATACCTCCTCTAAGAGAGTATTGTATGAATGCAGCCTAAGACAACGAACTGTGGACTCGAGTGACCTGGGTGTAGTTCCCAGTTCTGCTGAAGTTCCTTGCCTCCCCCCACTTCTTCACTCCCTCCATGTGACTTTGCCACAGTGACGATGAGGCAATACAAGAAACTAGCTAGCCATTATTAGTCTCATAGATCAAACAGGCTCATTAACGAGATTCCTCTCTTTGCCTACATAAAAACTGTCGGTGTATGGGGCTGCTCGGATTACAGGGCACTCATTCCTGGAAGTTCAAGTCGGGTGCTAATTAAAAGACGGGAAAGAAGATTGGAATTGTTTATTTATTTATTTATTTTTTGCTGCACTGTTTAAAATCTGCTGCTGCTGCTGCTGCTGCTGCTGCGACTGATGATGCTGATGCTGATGCTGATGCTGATGCTGATGCTGATGCTGATGCTGATTGATTGATTGATTGATTCCTGGCAGAGGATCAGGATGCAAGTGCAGAAGGTTTTCGCAGTGAAGGGAGGGAGGAGAAATGCAAGGAAGAAATGTGACAAGGGTCTGGGAATCTTAAAACATGAAGGTCAGATTCATCCAGGGGAAGAGGTTTCGGCAAGGGGGATGTACCACAACTATCCAACATTAAGGGCTATGAATGTCCCATGGGAAAACAAGCAAACAAAAAATGTCAGTGTTGATTTGCATACCTTTGCATGCATGGGTTCATGTCAAAATAAGTAAATTTAAAATAATGTTTTAAGTTGCGCTAATAAAAAAGATAAGGGCATGATTGGTGGCATAGGGGCTGTGTGACAGGTCCTGGAAGGATCAGGCTTGTACTCAGATGCACACCCCACACCCCCTCCCCAAGTTGAGGTGATTTGGTAGTTGCAGTTAATACCTGCATTTCTGAATACCGTATTGGGCATTCGACGGGACACCTGATTTCCAATCAGTGACACGGATACCCAAAAGATCAGTAATTTTCAGTACCAATTTTTTCAATTTTCTGGTTATTGATTGATACAGTGGAACAGCAAACCAAGAAAATGGGACAGAAAACTGAAAAAATCAGTACCACAAGTCAGAAAATCGGTACTGGCAGTCAACATTCTGGGACATTCTTTTACTTGAATTGTGTCAAAATCAGTTACTGATCAGTACCCAAACTTGCTGATTTGGATACCGGAAATTCAATGGCTATACCAATTTTTGTGGTTACTTGTTTCACCAGGCAGGCTCCATATCCATTCCACCATATGGGCTACCAGATGTTCTCCTGGAGCTGTAAGCAATTCCTTCTATAAGGTCCACTGCCTCCCTGATGGGTTGAGACCCGCCTGTCTTCCTATCGGCTGCGCAGATTATATAAGGGAATCCACAGGAAGTGTTTCCACAACACATACACAGCTTAATCCAGCCTGTGGATTAAGAAAATTGATTTGGAAAAGGGTGTTAAGAGTGAGGTGATCAGATTTGCAGACAACACCAAGTTATTCAAGGTAGTTAAAACACGAGCAGACTGTGAGGAACTGCAACGGGATCTTACGACACTGGGTGCCTGGGCATCTAAATGGCAATGAGATTTAATGTGAACAAGTGCAAAGTGATGCATGTAGGGAAAAATAATCCAAACTATGCGTCCAAAGAACGCCCTCCCCATCATTGCCACCCAGCAAATCCGGGGGACTTTGAGTTTGGCATCTCTGGCTGACCGCAGGGACCGCACCACAGCCTGGGATATGAGGCATTCCCTCAAGTAAGTGGGGCCCAGGCCGTTTAGGGCTTTATAGGTCAAACCCAACACCTTGAATTGGGCCCGGAAGACAATAGGCAGCCAGTTCAGAGAACGGAGCACTGGTGTAATGTGCTCGCAATGACCCTTATCCGTAAGGAGGCGGGCCGCCACATTCTGCACCAGCTGAAGCCTCCAGACCGTCACCAAGGGTAGCCCCACGTAGAGTGTGTTGCAGTAGTCCAGTCTAGAGGTGATGAAGGCATCGGTGATGGTAGCCAGGTCAGAGCCCGAAACATACAGCCGCAGCCGTCGCACCAAATATAACTGGTGAAAGGCGCTCCTCGCCACTGCTTTCACCTGGGAATCCAGGCAGAGCTGTGAATTGAAAAGCACCCCCAGACTACGAACCTGAGTAACTAAAGGGGGGCAAATTCCATCAATAACAGGGGCCACCATCCCTTCAGCCCTACCCACCAACGTTACCTCTGTCGTGTCGGGATTCAGTTTCAGACGGCTTACCCTCATCCAATCCCCCACAGCCGCCAGACACTGGGTAAGCACAGAGACTGCCAGGGCAGTCTGGGTCTGCAGAAAAAGAGAGGTAAAGCTGTGTATCATCAGCCTACTGATGGCAACGTTCGCCGAACCCTCTCGGGACCTTGCCCATCGGCTGCATAAAAACGTTGAAGAGGAGATTTTAAATAATATTTTAAATCATTACAAAATAATAATAATTAAAAAATCACTTAAATTGAAAATTTGCATCCGGGGCTGTCCTGTGACTGTGCACCCTTTCCCAAGTTGGTGTAACACTGTTAGCAACTATTTTATATATACTCAGTTTTTAAAAATTTTAATTTTTAAAATGAAAATGGATGAAAGCAAATGATAATTATTTGCTTATTCATGTGTTTTCATATTTTAATTAGTTAAATGCATGGGGCGTTGTTCATTTTAGTAATTAAAGAACAAAAATGACCTGCATACCTTTAAATTGGTAACATGAGTAGGTCATTAGTCATTGACCGGGTACTGACTGATATACATTATTATTGGGTTGGGTGGTGTACCGCAATTTTGACAGGTATGCCCTTTCCCGAAGGCTCAAGAGGCCCGCCACGTTGAACCACGGAACGGGATGTCCGACCGTCTTTTAGACGTGCCGGTCTGATTCCTACAGGGGATTGGGGAGGGGGCGGGGCTGTGCGACGTTCGGACGCTGCACCCATTCCCATCCCCGGATAAGGAACCCGGTCTGGGATGGGCCAAATGTAACAGATGTTACTTTTGGCCCATCCTGTATCGTGGCCAATCTAACCACGATTCTGGATCTCCAGGCGGCCAGAGGTCCAGAATCGTGGTTATTTTGATTCCCACTAGTGGTTCACTGTGGTGAACATCTGGCGGGAATCAAATAGACGTTACAGAAATCACGGCCACCACAGGGGACCGTGATCCCGTAACGTCTGAAATTACACATATACAAAAATAAAACCTATACAAATATAAACCATATACGTTTCCATTTAAAAACTTTCTTCCTATCCTGTCCCCACCTGTCAAAGACCTGGCACAAAATGCTCATGGTTGGGCTCTGGCAATCCTCCAGGGGAAGGGTGTTCCAAAGATATGGAGCAAACATTGGGTGGTTTTAGACACACATTTCTCATGGATGTTTGTTGTAACATTCAGAACTTTATGTGTGTCTAAATCACTCATCCAGATCTTAAACATCCGGATCTTTGAACTTCTGTGTGAAACTTCTCCCAGAACATTTGTGTGTAAAAGGCTCTCCTGGTAAGCTGCTTTGCTCCAGGCAGCTGTGGTCACTTGGTTTCCATGGCAGCCTGTCATGTTTACAGCTGTGGCTACTTTAGGCTGCCTCAGGGTAGTGTTTGTATGAAGAATGCCTCCAGGAACTGCCTCAGGGCAATGTGTGTGTGAAAAATGAATCCGGAACTTGTGGACTTGTAAACCCAGAAGATTGAAACATCCGGAACTTTAACGTGTGTCTAAAAATGCCCACTGAGAATGCCTTTCTCTGCACCTTTGCTATGCAGACTTGGTGGAGTGATGGAACTTTCACGAGGGCATCCCCAGCTGACGCTAGAGATCAGAATGGAACATCGGGGTGGAGGTGGTTTTTTAGATGCAAGTGAGATAAATGTGACGTTTCTGTTGTGTTTTCCATGTCAACACCAACAAGAATTCAAACTTTAATGAATACCCGCAAAAACAGGTATACGTGTAGAAAACCCTGTACCCGAATTGACCCTTCACATTTTGGAAACTAATCAGTGCCCTACTAGTGCCCAATTTGGGAACCCAATATCCTGGAATGCCAACTTCTGGACTCAGAATACCTACTTTTGGTTCTGGGATATCAACTTCCAGTCCTGATTTTTTCAGTTTCCAGCCCGATATTTCAGTTTTCCAGCCCGATTTACCAATCAGGAACTAGAAAACTGGTAAATTTGAAATAGAAATTTACAAATGTTTGGGTCGTCATGTACTTAACATGTAACTAAAAAATGTGGGTGTTACCCGCAGGTGCTAAACTAAGTACCCACACCAATCCTTCATTAAAGTTGTAATGCTAGAGAATGTTCATCTCTAAAGAGCACAAACAATCCTAGGAGTTTGACTCCTGGACAAAATTCAAAAAGACAGAATCACAGCAAAGAAATTGTGTATGCTGGAATTCCTGATGGTAATGTTAAACGAGAAAGCTCAGTACCATGCTCAATTACTGGTAGGTTGTAAGCGAAAATTGCTAGGCTGTATTTTAGCAGCAAACATGACGTGCCGCAATATATTTACCCCCTCTAGGGTTTTGAGTTTCAAATGCGCTCTCTGTACCAAATCTACATGGTTTACAGAGGCCAAGAGACCAAGGAACATGAAATTTTACTTAGGAATAGAGGATTTATTACTCTCAATTAGACCACCGGTCCATTTATTCTCATCTCTTGCCTCTGGCAGGGACAACAACCTAATAATTTCAGAGAATGTGAAAGGAGAGGAGAAAGGGAGGTGCGGCCAATTTGCATAATGAAACCTGAAACCTTTTGTCCCCAGGAAAGTTAATGTGTCTTCCAGAGAGATTTGCGAACCTTTTAGCTAACTTTTTAGATAAACCACAGGACTAAAAATGACTGCAGTGTTGGTGTTGCTGTTTGTTTCTTTTAAAAACAAAACAAAACTGCAGATTCCAATTGAATATTTGGGTGCTTCTACAAATATCTACATTAGAATTCACATCCTTTGTGCAGGTGTCGTAATTTCTTTGCTCTTGGTTGCTTTTTTCTGTTTTGACATGAATTGGTTTAACTAAGCGATGACTATGGGTGAAAACAGACATGACGCTAACCACCCTTTAACCACCCTTGGTGATTATTTATGCATGTTGCAGGGCTGCATAGGGCACCAATACAGCCCTGCAACATGCATAAATAACCACCAAGGGTGGTTAAAGGGTGGTTNGCACCAATACAGCCCTGCAACATGCATAAATAACCACCAAGGGTGGTTAAAGGGTGGTTAGCATCATGTCTGTTTTCACCCTTAGAAACTTCAAAAAGAACCATCATACTGGGAAAGAACCAATGAACAAAGAACCTATAAAACCGGATCTCGCTAAGGGACATTTTCAAATACAACCTCCAAATGTATTTGAATTAAATTGGTCAATTTGACGCATTTGGGGTTCGTTCTGTATATTTGCTTGATGTTTAAACTGGACATATTCAAGTTGCTATGATTGTCACTGTGCCAGATACATTTCTAGTGCTAACTTGATTAATAATAACAATAAGAATAATCACCACCACAATCTGGGACAACCAAAATCCAGTTGTCTGTCAAAATTTCCAGTACCCAAATTGACCCGACACATTCAGGTATGGATTGGAACCGAACTGCGATCAGATTTGGGTGCCTCATATTTATTGTATTTATTTATAATTATACTTGCATGCCACCCCCTCCTGCTACAAGCATCTTGGGGTGGCTAACAACATTTTAAAATATTTTTAAAAATCCATTAAAATCGACATTTTTAACCCCACATTAAAATAACCCAACAATAAAACCGCACCCTAGCCCAACCCACCCATCCCATCTCCCTTGGGAAAGACCCAGAGGAACAACCAGGTCTTACACTGTCTACTGAAAGAGGGGAGGCCAATGACTAGGTGAACCTTCAACAGGAAGGAGTTCCACAGTCGCAGTGCGGTGATCGGGAACGCCCTTCTCATGGCCCAAAATGTCAACTTATGTCAACTTCTGATACCAATTTTTCAATTTCTTTAACTAAATTCCTGACTAAAGATGAAAGAGGGTTCCCACAAACAGGGTTGCGATGCCATTAGGTGACTCAGGCAACCGCCTGGGGCTTCCAGTTTAAGAGGGCGGGGAATCAGCTGCCCAGACCGTTTTCAGCCTTTTAGGACAGTTCCAGCTGTACAGGATAGAAGTGTCTGACCTTGCTGGCTGTCCACAGCTGCGTTCTCTGCTGGTGTGTTTTTTGGTGCAGGCGCAGGAGCGTGTGCACACAGACTGCGTCTGCAGCTGCAGCAAACTTGACTGATAGGGATGGACGAACGCAGTTTGGAAGTTCTGAGTTTGACCCGAACTCGACATGTTCGGATGACCGAAACCGAAACCGAACTGACCAAACCAAACTCGATTCCGAACGCCGAAATGACCGAACAGTTCGGTCAGTTCAGATCACATTCGGGTGAGTTCGGGCGGCAAAAACGTGTCACTGGAAGGCAAAACGTGACAGGGAGGGGGCGTCAGCTGAGGAGCAGACTTCCAGGCACCAGGGGTGGAGAGGCTTGGAGTAGCAGCCAACTTGCCCAATCACGATCCCTTGTCACCTCAGACCACTGGCTTCACAGTCTGCAATTGGCCACGGGCTAGACTGCACGGAGCCAATGCTGCTTGCGGTGAGGGGGGCGCAGCAAGAAACAAAACTGATTGCCTCCCCCCTCCCCAACACCTTCTGACCTAGTCACTGTTCCTGACAACAGGCATTTCAGAAGGCTCCCCCTCCCAGCAGTTTTTGTTCCTTCCTATTCCTAATCCATTGCCATCCTCCTCCTATTTCACCCATCCAACCCATTTACCGCCATATCATCATTTATTTAGATTATGTTAGATAGATTTAGGTGTTATTTTTTGTTTTTACCCCTCCCTGTGTTCCCTGTGTTCAATCTTCCTTCCTCCCTCCCCCCTCCATTGAATCCTTTCCCTCTCCCTCT
>QEPC01010034.1:3904787-3928217 GCA_003113815.1 Sphenodon punctatus | reverse complement strand
ATCATTTATTTAGATTATATTAGATAGATTTAGGTGTTATTTTTTGTTTTTACCCCTCCCTGTGTTCCCTGTGTTCAATCTTCCTTCCTCCCTCCCCCCTCCATTGAATCCTTTCCCTCTCCCTCTATATAAATATTCCATACCTGATTCCCTTCCCCTGTTTTTTTATTCATTTAGAGTAGGATTTTTAGATTGATTTAGGTTTCATTTCAGTTTTGTACCCCTCCTTGTGTTGTTTGTGATTCCCGCCCCCATCCCATATATAGATAGATAGATAAATTAGAGATAGTAGACAGCTGTAGGAGTTACTAGTTAGCTTAGTGATAGAGATACAGCGTTTAGTGTTTAGTTTTAGTGTTTGTAGGAGTAGGCCTTTGTACTTATTAGATAGATAATCCATTTAGTTGAAAGCATTTAGAATAGTTATAGCAATTAGATTTAGTGTAGTTAGATATATATAATATTAGATTAAAAAATTAAATAAAAAAATTAATTTTCTTTAAAAAAAACAATATAAAAACATTATTATGGAGGGAGAAATGGAGAAGGAAAGGAGAGGCCGGCCTGCTGCCCTAGGGGAGGCAACCGGGCATGTGCCGGAGGTGGCAGGGGCCGTGCCAGGGGAATGGCAGCAGGCAGCAGCAGTAGCCCGAGCACATCACCAAGCCCCAAACTCAGCAGGCCTGCTTTAGTGCCCCAGGCTTCAACGGCTCAGCATTGCCTCCTGCCAGTGCCCCCCTCCACTGCCACGCAGGGCACTGGAAGGTCTGCAGGACTTGAGGCTGCATCTGTCTCTGCTTCTGCTGGTGCTGGAGCAGGTGCTGGTGCTGCTTGCAATGTCCTTACAGGGCCACCAATGTCCCCCACTGTCGAGGCGATCCCCAGCAGTCCAGAGCTGGTGGATCCCACCCCGGCTGCTAGAGGCAGGGCCCGATGTCAGTAGGGAGAGGAGTAGCAGCAGCAGAAGCACTAGCAGATATAGAGGGGGTCACAGGGAGAGTGCCAGCAGCATGGCGGGCACGGGCAGTCTAGCCTCAGGGTCCCAGTACTCCCCTTCACGGGACATCACCATGATCACGGAAAGTGATGAAGAGGCAGACACTAGTGCTGCAGAGGAGATGTCTGCAGCTCAGGCAATGGCTGAGCCTCCTCCCAGAGCTGTGTCACCAGAGACACCAAGTTCTCCCCCTTCCAGCAGCGCTGGCATCAGTGCATTACCTCGGGTGGGTCAGAAGCCGGGGGGGAGGGGGATCCTCAGTCTGGGCTAATTTTAAGCAGTTGTGGGCAGATGATCCCAGAGAGGTGCAGTGCACTGTGTGCAAAAAAGTGGTAAAGCGTGGGCAGGTGCTCAGCAACCTGGGGACAACGGCAATGGCAAGGCACCTAAAGTCATGCCACAGTGCTCTGCTGCTCAGCGGGAAGGCAGGGGAAGTGGATGCAAGTGGGTTCCCGACTGCAGTGGCCAGTCGCCTGGCTCCTTCAGCGGGCAAGCATCCTGCACCAGCACCAACTGTTGCCTCTAGCAGCAGGAGCAGTATTCCTCCTACTAGAGGGGCAGAACAGCAGCAGGAGCCTCCCCAGCAGCGCCATCTGTCCACCATGGAGGAGCTGAGGTGGGGGAATCTGTCAAGGCCATCTGCAGGGTGCAGTGGCATGGGCTTCCAAGAGAAAGCGAAGCGCATGTTGGCAGAAATGATTGCCCTGAATGGGTAGCCCTTCTCAATTGTGGAGGACAAGGGCTTCCAGTGGCTGATTGGGTTCCTCACCCCTAACTTTAAGCTGCCTTCCCGCTCCACCCTGAGTCAGACTGTGGTGCCACAGCTCTACAGGGCTTTGAAGGAGCGGGTGAGGGAGCAGCTGGCAGGGGCTGGGGGGGCCACGGTCCACTTCACCATGGACCTGTAGTCCTCCTGGAATGCCCAGCGTGCCTACCTGGCAGTGAATGCACACTGGTGGCAGGACCCAGAGGCAGCGCTTGGCAGTGGCAGGAGGGGTCCTGAAGCAGGGATTACGTGGGTCCTGCTTCAGGCACAAGTCATGGACAGCTCCCACACCTCAAGGAACCTCGATGCAGCCCTGGCAACCATGGTGAGGGAGTGGATCAAAAAAGACGTGGCCTTCACCAAGGGGTGTGTGGTCACATACAATGCGGCCAATATACTAAAGGCAGTCCATGATGGAGGCTTCACAAGCATCCCTTGCACCACACACACCCTCCACCTTGTGGTGAAGGATGCTCTGGGCTTGGAGGAGAAAGGGATTGGGCCAGGCACCCTTAGCTCTCTGGTCAACAGGGGGAGGAAGCTGGTGGGGTTCTTCAATCGCAGCGTGAAGAGCAGCAAGCTACTCTGGAAGAAGCAGGCCGAGCAATGGTCCCCGGGGCACCAGCTCACTTAGGATGTCTCCACTAGCTGGAATTCAACTTTCCTGATGCTCGAGCGGCTTCTTGAGCAGAAAGCCACCCTACATCAGGTGGAACTGAAGACAGACATTGAGGTACCTCCAGGGTACAACAGAGAGGAATGGGAGATCCTTGCTCACACGCTCTTCATCCTGAGACTGTTCCTGACTATGATGGAGACCATGAGTAGTTCCATCGCCAGCCTCAGCCAGGTGACCCCACTGGTACATAGTCTCCAGAGGAGCCTGGATGAGATTCTTGGCGGGAGGGATTGTGACCCTCTAGGCAGGAAGATCTCCAATGAGGTGCTTGACCTGGCACAGAAGCTGAAGGCGGGGCTGAGTGCACGCTTTGATGAGCTCCTACGCTGGGAGGAATATGTCCTGTCAACCATGCTGGACCCCAGGATGAGCAGCAGCAGCAGGACCTCTACTGTCAGCAGCTCCTCCTGTGTGCAGGCCACTCTGTGGAGCATGGGACCCAGCACAAAAGGGCAAGCCGCATGGCTGAGGGCAGTAGGGCACGTGGTGTCCACCCAGAGCTACCAGAGGGAGTATGATGCTGCCTTAGAAGCAGTGGAGACCTACCTGGAGGAGGAGCCATGCATTGATCCCAGCAGCGATCCCTTGGCCTACTGAGATGGCAAGGCCAACGTGTGGCCGGCCCTGTCGAAAGTGGCCAAGGGTATCCTGTCCTGCCCACCAACCAGTGTCCGCAGCGAGCGGGTGTTCTCTGTGACTGGGGACATTTGCTCCTTGCACCACCTGAGACTGGGGGCCAAGTTGGTGGAGCAATTGTTGTTCCCAAAGGTGAAACTTCCGCTGCTGGTTTTCCCCGAGCTGCCCCTGGACAAGGAGTGATGGTGCAGTGGCACATGCCATCCCATGCCAGGGGCAGCCTTGGGACGGGGATCCTCCTCCTCAATCTGGGCTAGGGTTACTACTCCTGTGCTGCTGAGGTACTGTCCCTCCCTCTCAATGCCTGGCACCCGCCCCCACTTCCTCCCCCCCCCCTCTATCTCTCATACTAGATGGCCTTGGCTGCCTTATCTGACTGACCTGGTGACACAGGGTGGCCTTGGGAAATAAACTGTAAGCCTGCCAGCTGGCCTATCAGTACATGATCTCAGCCCGCCTATGTGATACTGACTGGCTCTCACTCTCTCGCGCTGCACAGTCTTTGCTAGCCTATCTGAGTGCCCTGCTGCCAATATTCCAGCCTGCCTGCCCTACTGCCTCCTATGCCACACTGCCTGCCTGCCCGCCTGCCCAGGTTGCAAAGCTCGAACCCTGCCTCAGTCTGCCTGACTGCTGCTCATGCCATGCCACCTGACTGCCCGCCCTGGCAACCAATGTCTGCTGCTGATAGTGCTGATGGCCCCCAGGCCTATATGCTGTGTGTGGAAAGGGTTCTGTACCCTGGAAACCAATGTCTGCTGGTGCCAATGGCCCCCAGGCCAGGCCTATATGCTATGTGAGCCAAGGGATCTGTACCCTGGCAACGAATGTCTGCTAGTGCCAATGGCCACCAGACCTATATGCCATCTGTTCCAAGGGTTCTGTACCCTGGTAACCCACTGTCTGATGGTGACAATGGCCCCCAGGCATATATGCTGTCTGTGCCAAGGGTTCTGTACCGTGGCAACCCACTGTCTGCTGCTGCTAGTACCAATGTACCCCAGGCCTATATGTTGTCTGTGCCAGCCAAGGGGTTTGTACCCAAGAAACTTGATGGCTTCTGCTTCTCCCAATCATGCCATGCAGTCTGTCTGTCCACCCAGGCTGCCAAGCTCAAAGCCTTCCTGATTGCCACTCATGCCACGCTGACGGCCTGCCCTCCCAGGTTGCCATTGCCAGCTCAAAGCTTGTCTCAGCCCACCTGCCTGCCTGCCTCTTATGCCAAGCTGCCGTGTCTGCCGGCCTACCTGTCCGCCCAGGTTGCCAAGCTCAAATTCTGCCTGAATGCCGCTCATGCCACGCTGCCTGCCTGCCCCGACAACCCATGTTTGCTGCTGCCATAGGCCCCCACCCCCAGGTCTATATGTTGTCTGTGCAAAGGGTTCTGTACCCTGGCAACCTGCTGCTGCCAAAGGCCCCCACCCACCGGGTCCATAAAAATGTTGTCTGTGGAAAGGGTTCAATCTGTACCCTGGCAACCAGCAATCTACTGTCTAACCACCAGCACCCACTGCCCGCTGCCAAGGAGCCTGTCCCTCTTTCTCTCTGGCACGCCCACACAGGCACTAGCCCTGCCCCTCCTGGGGTGCTGTCTGCAAGTTGAGACCCTACTGCTGCCTGGGACATCTTTGGGTTAATACCTTAACTATGCTACATGTGGAGCCAGCCAGATGCTGCTGGTAGGGATCGACAAGGTGTATGAGATTCTGCCACCTGCCTTCCAGAACTTCAGCACATAGGGATAAAAGATTGGACAGGTCAAACGAAGCTCGTAACAACAAATATAACAACTTTTATTAAAACTAACTAAACAACAACAACAACAACATTATGAAACCAAAACCAAAACTTTAAAGGAAACTTATAAAGGAAAAACTATTAGTTTCTGGACCTGTCCCCCGTGACTTGGGGGAAAGGCAGAAGGCATTGGGGCGCAGCACAGGACTGAGGGGCGGACACGTGGTCCTCTTCCATCTCTTAGCCGTGGGAGATGGCAAACTCCACGGCCCCTTCCATGTCCCGATGCTACCTGGAGACCACCTGGTGGTACAGTTCCAGGTGTTCCATCTCGGTGGAGACGTACTGGCCATACGCCTCCACCTTCTTTTTCTCCACTTCGCGTGCCTGGAACTGTTCCATCAGGCGGTTCTCCAGGCAGCGAATACTCTTCATCATTTGGCGGCCAGGCCTCAAGTTTAGCCTGAAAGGCCTTGGCCATAGCAGACTCCCGGGGCCTGGGGGACTCCACATCAGGTCTGGAGGAGGGGGAAGGGCTTACAGGCCGGCGCTTCCAGGTTGCCCTCCCCCCCTATTCTGGCACCGAGGCTGAGGCTCCACGGCCACACCAGAGTCCTCCTGCTGCCTCACCTTCAGGCCGTGGAGCTTTTCAATATGGGCAATGAGCCCCGATGTGGTCCCTTCTTTCTGCCTCCTGATTCTTTTGCCGCAGAACTAAAAAGCATAAAAAGAAAAGATAGGAACATAAGAAGTGCCATACTGTGTCAGACCAATGGTCTATCAAACTCTGCCTGCATTCTGTCTCCACAAGTGGGTGGACTGGGTGGCCATTCTCTCTCTGCAGGGGACTTCCATTCCTAAGAGGTCATAAAGCAGCCCATTCCCTGTTCCAGTCCCCGTGCCTTACCTTGCATATGGCGATTCCATCGCCCATCTCATAAAACCTCCAGACATCCGGCCTTCTCCATCAAATGTCTGGGGGTGCCACTAGTGACCTCCACCTAGAGGTCCTCCTTGGCCTGGCATCAGTGTTGGGGTCGGCATCCAATTCCTCTCTGAAATGGGAACACATTAAGAACACCAAAGTAATATCATGCATTTATGCTGATGCTTCAAGTCCTCCTTCCTTGGGGTGCTAGGGATGGCAACGGGAGATGTGACCCTGCCTGGCATGTGCAAATCCTGCCCTACTTGGGGTGCTAGGAGATGCTAGTGAATGGGATGGCAAATGGAGAGACCCTGGCTGGCACATGCAAATCCTGCCCTCCTTGGGGTGCTAGGGGATGCTAGGGATTACAACTAGAAAGGCCNGCTAGGCTGCACGGAGCCAATGGGGCTTGCGGTGAGGCGGGCACACCTTTTTCAACCGGCAGAAGGAACATAGCCAAAGCTCTTATCTGTGAAATTTCAGTGAGGGTAAGAAGAATTTCCATTTTCTTACTAATGTCCCAGCTAACATCCTGTATGAGTGGATCCACCCAGATTTCTCTCAAAGTAGTGAAGGGTGGGAACTCAAAGATGACATGGGGAAGGGTCTCCAGCTCAGACATACATACCCTACAGAGTCTTTCGCTTCTGGGAATCTGATTCCTTCTACCTCTAGCTTCCTCCGTTTCTAAGAAGTTGAAGCGAAATAATGAATAAATCCTCCTTAGTCTGAAGTCTTGCACTTGATCTAAATAAGGTTCCAGGTGAATGCAGAGTTTAACTTTAGGATAGAGCGGTGCAATCTTAGACAAAGCAAGAAGCTCAAGCTCCTTAGAATGGGCCCAGTCTTTAATTCTCATTTTAAGTTCTTGCTTCATTATCTTAGAATCTGGCAAGGAGCGCCCTCCTAACGGTATCTTCACTTTAGTAACCAGATTTTTAATATAATTCAGCCAGGAATAATGGATAGAGCCTTGGTGATCTCTCTGTTCCATATAACATCCTTGTAAAAGTGACAAAGGATGACCAAATGCTAGTTTCCTCCAGAATATTACTGCACGTATCGCTACCTGAATCCCTATTGTGTGCAAACCTGTTTCGGCCCTCAACATGGAGAGGGGGTTACTCTGGGGGATTTCAGAAGAGCACGGAGGAAAAAAAATTGAGGTAGCTCTAAATTAGGCTTGTAACCTGGGGCCGTTACTTCTGCCTCATATAACAGACAGGGTGGTGTTTTTACCTGAAAAACCTCCAGGATTTGCCTGACTGATGACATCTCAGTAGCATAAATAAGTCTGAATATTCCACCTACAATTTGTCTAGCCTTAACAATCCTGGCTTCATTATTTACCTTCCAGGACTGAAAAGAGGAAAAGACAACCCCCAGATAGGTATATTTAGTAGTATAATCCAAAAGCTGAGGGCCTAGCTTCCACTTACATTTAGGACGGGTAGTACCATAGCTCTCATTACCTTAGATGTTTTAACATTAACAGTCAAGAGATTTTTTGACAATAATTATGGAGGGTTGCTAACAACCTCATTAGCCCTTGTTGAGTCTGAGACAAAAGTACAATATCATCTGCATACATCAAAATTGATAATGCTTTTCCTTTTATACACGGAGGAGTAATGTTAGCCGCAGATACAACTGGCACCAAATCGTCAATGTACAGGTTAAACAATAGCGGGGCCAGCAAGCACCCTTGCCGAACCCCTTGACAGATAGGAAAGGGCCTTGTATAGTTGCCCCTGCTATCCATCCTAATCACAGCCTCAGTGCCCTCATGAACCTTGATTATAAGCTTTAAGAGATCTTTTGGGATTCCCATCATCTCAAGTTTCATCCACTGCAGTTCTCTACTAATCGAATCAAATGCTTTGGCAAAGTCAATGAAAGCCAAAAAAAGCTTACCATGCCTTACATTAGAATACTTATCGATCAGATGATGTAAGATGAATACATTATGCAGAGTTGACTTGTTCTTCCGAAACCCTGCCTGCTCCTCGTTAAGCCTATTTTCCTTCCGAACCCACTGCTCCAATGCCGTGAGTAATACCCTAGTGTAAAGCTTCCCCATAACTGGCAGAAGGCTAATAGGTCTATATGCAGCCGGATCCATAGGGTCCCCTGACTTAAATATAGGGACAATGAGTGCCTTTGTCCACTCTTTAGAGTGATTAATTTGCGTGAAAAAATTGGCTAACACTGGGGCCCACCAGACTGCAAAGCTTTTAAATAGTTCAGCGGGAAGGCCATCAATCCTGGGGCTTTGTGATAATGCAGTTTTTTAAATAGCTAGCAGAACTTCTCTTTCAGTAACTAGGAGGGGGAAAAGACTATTACTTTCGTCTGACTCCTGAATTCCTTCTTGTTCCAATAAGGGCGGGGAAACTACCTCTCTCTGTTGGAAAAGCTTTGTAAAATAGACAATCCAGACATTCTCCTCTATACAGGATTCCGCAATTGTCTGTCTAGGATTGCACTATTTATTTACCTTCTGCCAAAATTTTGTAAGATCATTAAGGCCTGCCGCTGCTTGGAATTCTGACCAAGTTAGGTCAGCCTTCTGTCTTTTCTTATCTCTTAACTGTTTATATGCTCATCTAGACTCCATAAACTGTGTCCAATTCATATCCAGATGGTACCTACACCATTTCTGCCTGGCTCGTGCCAAATTCCTTTTTGCCATCCTACACTCTCTATAAAACCAAACGGAATGTTTGGTACCTATATCGCACCTAATCCGGGTACTAGGATATGTAAAACATGGAGCCAGTTAAGAAAATAAGTTTGCAAGGGCTGTAGAGATAGTTACATAATCTTCAGAGTAACACAGTATGGCTCTAACGCCATGTCGCTCTGCGGCAGACAATAAATATGCTACCTCAACACAAGCCTCTAGGGTCCATCTAGTAATCCTCCCATTACTCAAGGGGGGATCCCTAAGTGGTATAGTACATTTGGAATCATCCAACATCATATGCAACGACAGTGGAAAGCGACTCCCTTCAGGTCTTTGAATGACCTTTAAATCCTTAACTACAGGAAACTGGGAGGCATGAATACATGCAAAGTCTATAACACTTGCTCCCATACAGATATCATAGGTATAATTGCCTTGGGAGTCTGAGGGAGTCCGTCCATTTAATACTATAAACCCCTGTTTAGCCAGAAGGTGTACCAAGCTTTTCCCATGCAGATTAACATTCCCATCCATTGTCCTTCGTAGGGGTATAGCAAATAATGACTGAAAGAGGGGATTCAAGGTAGCATCATCTAGCTCTGCCAGTCTAGCATTGAAATCCCCCAATAAAATCACTGGACTTTGGGCCGCCCTCAGAGATAATAAATCTAAAAGGTCATTTAACTGCTCCCATACCTGTGCACTATAATATAGTGAAGTCTCAGGAGGGACATATATATTAATAATTATATAATTGCCCAAGCTCTGGGTCTTCAAATCCAGAACCGAGCAATAATCAAGAGGGGTAGCTATTTGATGGACTTTTATACGCAACCTTAAGGGAATTAAGGTAACAACCCCACCAGAGGGTCGGCCTTTATTTGCTCTGGCAAAGGCTGGGATACCATAGATAGAATAACCTTCTATGCTTAGAGCAGCAATATCATCCGCCTGAAGCCATGTTTCCTGCAGACAAATAAGATGGTAATCTCCTATAAATTCTCTCCACTCCTGATCTACTAACTTTGACTTCAGGCCCTCTATATTCCATGACAGACACTTAAAAACGTCTGATACCAATAGTCAAGAAGGTGGCTCTGGTGCAAGAGTGGATTCTCTACCTACACTGGCATCTTTGGGCCCAGCCGTGCAGTTACTTAAAGGCAATCTAATTGTCTCCTCAGAGGGGACGGGTCTGCAAATCACTGTATTATTCAGAAGAGACACCTCAGAACTGCTGATTTCTACCAGGGTCATTTCTGCCGTCGAAGTTTGCAGTATCCCAGGCAGTTTCGGATCTGATTCTATAGCCAAGATATCTTGGGATACTATGGGAGCTGTTGATCCTGTCATGTCCAGAGTACGCCAATCTAAATACGCTTCAGACCTCTCCCCTGATCCATATTCGCCAAGACCCAAGACAGAAGGTCCAATGCTTCTGAACAGAATATTCCTTGCTAATGTATTTTCTAGTCTCTGGATAAAAATCCCTGTCCTCTGTAATTTGGTTCTATATGCCCAGAGGTTATCCCACAAAATTCTTGAATGAAGTTCAACTTCCCACCTAGCAAAACGTCCTCTATCTATAGGGGGCTTTATTACTAATATCTCTGCCTCAGGTATATCAAGATCCATCCGAAATCGGAGAAAATCTATAAACCCTTGAACATCCAATGTCCCAGATGATAAAAAGCTGTTCTTCCTTCTTTTATTAAAATGAAAGAGCATCACTGATGTCCATCTCTGCCTAGTATCCTGTGGCCAAATTTTTGTTGAGGTCTGGTTTCTATCATGTATAGGGGCTGAAGTCAAAATAGCCCCCTGCCGCAGGGAATGAACAGGAAGGCAAGGCTGTTCTAAGACTGTCCTTATCTTTGGATTTTTTACCTTTCTTTTAGATCCCCTACGAGGACTAACTCGGAGGCTCCCCCTTACCATTGCCCCTAGTCCTAACTCTTGGATATTCTGAATAGGGGCAGAGGGAAGCTTCTCAATTTGTGTGCTTGCATCTCTCTTACTTGGGCCATAACCCTGGTCTGCACAGGTTTTAGTCGTCCAGTTGTTGAACTCTAACCACAAACCACCAGCTAGAATCTTCATATCAAACAATAAATCTTGTGATTGTAATAACTTCTCCTCCATTTCTTTAAATCTAGTATCCATATCCAACTCAACTCTCACATCTAAATCCTCTAGCTTACGATATATGGTAGCCAAATTTTGCTCAAGGTAAGGTGGAAAACCTGGAGAATGGTTGTCTGAATTTTCTTGAGTGGCAGGAGTGCATTGTCCACTAGGTCTAACCACCAGCTCAGGAGCGTGAACATCACTAGACAGATTCTCTCAACATAAGGAAAGAAGGAGGTCAGTTTCGATTGAGTAAAGGAGTGGCCTCTAGACAGGAAACGAGCCTGTTCTACCTGCTTAATTCCATCTGCCAAAGATAGAGGTGTGGCCAGGATGCGCGACCTTAGCTCCATGAGTAGAGCCTAGAACACTTAGGGATTAATGCCTAAGAGGCACACAAAGCCCGGAATGGGGAACTCTCTGATAAAGATCCCAACGACGGGTTCAGCCCACCAGAGAAGGAACCTCCTTTTCATAAGCGAGAGACTTCAACACACACACACACACACACACACACACACAGCTTTCTCATGCAGAATCAATCAGTATAAGCTCTCGTTTCTTCAGCACAAACACACTGCTGCTGCTCTCTCATGCAGATTCATTCAGTCTCTAGTCTGAATCATCACACGCACAAGATTGGCATGCTGGAGGGGTGGAGGCAGCAGTGACTGACCAAGCCGCCTAGGGTGCAAGAAACCCTTGTACCGGCCCTGGCCAAAAAAACAGTGTAGCAGTCACTTTGGGGCCTCCTCTTTTAGTGCCCTCTGGAGGGAATTAGCATGAGTGGCCGCCACCACCCTTTCTCGGGAACACTCTTCTAGGTTAGTTCCCCTTCCCGGGTCAGACCCATAGTTCAGCAATCCACACCTGGGCATTCACTTCTCAAGTGTGGGTTTATTTACCGTGCCCATAAGCATCCTGCACCAAGCACATGTACAGCATATACAACCTGGTTTCCCACCACATACCGAGCTCCTGCTGCTCGCAGCCCTCTAGGCACTCTGCCCTTCCCTCTCTCTCTCTCGACTTCCTTTTACACGCCAGGCCACGCCCCAAGTCCACTAACTTTCTGCTGTCAGTCGTCTTGGGTGGGCTCAGCGGCCATTTTGTCTTCATCCGGAGCTGGCTGGGCCTACACTCTGCTACAAACAGCTAAACCTGTTGAATTTCTAGTACCTGAATCAACCCGACACGATCAGAAACCCATTGGTACCCGATTGTGATCCAATTTGGGAACCTGATATCCCAAAATGTCAACTTACAGGCTGAGCATTTTGACATTTGATACCATTTTTCCAATTGGTTTATCAATTTCTTGATTTCTGACACTCATTTATTGATTTTCCAACCTGGAAACTCGACTTCCGGTCCTGATATATATATTTTCTTTATCTTTTTTTTTTGGTTTTCTGACCTGATATACCAATCAATATACAAATTGGTAATTGTAAAATCAAAAAATCAGTACTGGAAGTTACTAATTTTGGGGGTATCCAGGTACCCAAACAGCACCCAGGTAAGCTTATATGGTCCCCGAAAATGCAGGTATTATCCATGGGTGATAAATTTGGTACCCGTTTCTGCTCTCTTCCCAACAGTAGTGACGATCCTGTAGTCTGCGGATTCCTGTGCACAAGCTGCATGCGTGCACATGCATGTGGTTTGTGCACAGCACATTGTGCTGGCAATGTGGCTGTGTGGGGGGGTCCTGCGTGGTTGTGTGCACATGCGGCTCCACGTGGAATCCATGGACCATGGGATCAGGGCCAGCGTTGGTTTCTGAAAAGCAAAATGTTGAGAAATTGAGGCATCCAAATGACAAAATTGAAAATGTTCCAAATTCAGAAAGTTAAAAAAATTCAAAACAAACCCCCTCCCCCCAAAAAAACCTCAGCCAACCAACCAATCAATAAAAGAAACTGGCAAAAACCAAAATATTTCCATTTCATACATACCAAAATGGAAATGAGTCAGAATTTTAGCTTATCCTCCACTAAACTCCAACTGAATCTGTTTCCCCTAAAACCACAGTTTGACATCACCATTTGGCCCAGTACTCAAAATTAAGTCTTGCATGATAATTAGTGGATCATGAACCTAACGCTAATCAACAGTCCCCTTGATGCACATGACATCATCCCAGGTTATTGCTGTTCCAGCAATATAGAGTTAAAGGAAAATGGGTATCCCATTTTCATTTGTTGGGCATAGATACCATGAGAGAGAAGTGGAGGTTATGGGCTGCTTTAGAGTAGTAGTACACAGGTGCTTCTAAACAGAAAAAAAGAAATCATCTTTCCAGAGGGATGCTTCAAGAGGGAGAGAGTTACAGATGTAAAACAAGGTATCCGTCATGTTGAGAAAGTTTGACAGCAATTCATCTCTGCATTAATGATAGGGATGGGCGAACGCAGTTTGGAAGTTCAGAGTTCAGCCCGAACTCAGTCTGTTTGGTTGACCGAACATGAACCCGAACCGACCGAACTGAACTCAATTCCGAATTCCAAAACGCCCGAACAGTTTGGTTGGTTTGGATCGAGTTCAGATGGTTCAGTTGTAATAAAGGTGACCTATGAGTGACCAGTTGACCACTGCCTGACCCAGGGAGAGGGGGAGGGGGTCAGCTGAGGAGCAGGCTTCCAGGCATGAGGGGTGGAGAGGCTTAGAGTAGCAGCCAGCCTGCCCAATCACCATCCCTTTTCTCCTCAGACCAANCCCCCCCCGCCCCGTTACAACAGAATAGCAGGGGTCCCTAAAATCCTAGCATAGAATATGACCTAACTCACAAATAAAGATACATTAATTTCATAGGGCAGGGACCCTAAGGTTCAAGATGCCCATATCTCAGTACAATAGTTCAGAAAACCCCAAGGCTGGAAAGACCATATAGAGGGACTCACAAGTTCAGGAAGGTCGTCCACGCCTAGAAGCTGACAAGGGTCCAAAAAACAAAAGAGCAGAGGACCGAGCAGGCTCTTTGGGGTGCTCTGAGGGCTCCAGGAGGCAAATAAATGGAGCTCACATCAACTCCTTATTGAAGCCTCCACTTCCATCTCCTACAAATCCAAAATCACCCTGTCTAGGGCCGGCCGAATATCCATCCGACTCCAGGTGCTCTCGGCAGCCCCACTCCCGTTCCTCTCTCAGCGGCTCCCCCGGTGACAGCAGCTCTTTTCCCAGCAGCTCCCCCAACCCAACTGTGCCTCAGCTCACAACAGTGGCACGAGCAAGCTTCCGAAAGGTGACAGGATCACGCGAGTAATGACTCCTATGTATTGTTGATGAGTTCTTCACTTCTTCCAGGCTGGGTAGCTGTGGCAGTTGAGGAGGGGTCCTGACTCCCCTGTGGTGCTCCGTGCAGTGCTCCAAGTCTTATAAATAAACTTGGAATCTATTTTTACAAAGATTTCGGATGCCACTGAACCCTCCTATATTTTGTTCTCCCCACCAGTCAATGGCTCTGCCCCAGCTCCGGTCCAGACACAGGTGCCTGGTAAAATAGTCAAATTAGTGGTCACAGCTCCTGCTCCGGGCGCGATGTCCTAAGTCAGTGGAAAACCAGTCACCGGGCATTCACTGGGTCCACCTGCCGGCACGATCCCCGCCAGCCGCTCAGAGGATGTCCGTCAAGGAGGAGGGCACCACCGCCACCTTGGCCCCTCAAATGGCCCCGACAATGGAAAACCAGCCTCCAGGCATTCACTGGGTCCACCTGCCAGCACGATCCCCGCCAGCCGCTCAGAGGATGTCCGTCAAGGAGGAGGGCACCACCGCCACCTTGGCCCCTCAAATGGCCCCGACAATGGCCGACACCCTTAGGTGTCGCCCTTGGACTGAAGTCCAAGGGCTGATGCCCAAGGGGCCCCAGTCCCTGTATAAGTATGTGCAGAGGGAAAGGTATCCAATGAGGGCTAGGCAAACCCTTCTCCACTCCACCCTTAGCTTCTCCTTCCACAAGTTGCTGGCAGGACCGAGACAGAGAGAGAAAGAAAAAGTCCCCCCACTGCTAGGAGAGATAGTCACGATCCAACCCATGCTGTCACACACCTGCATTATATGACCAGAGAGAGAGAGGGAGTCTCTCTCTCTGGCACACCCACACAGACAAAAAAGCCCTCCTTGATGTCCTCCTGGGGGGCTGTCTGTAAGTTGAGGCCCTGCTGCTGGCACATCTTTGGGTTACCTTCCTATGCTACATGTGGTGCCACGTGCTGGTTGTAGGGATTGACAAACTGAATGAGATTCTGCCACCTTCCAGAACTTCAGCACAGAGGGTTAAAAGATTGGATAAGTCAAACAAAGCTTGTAACAACAAATATAACTTTTATAACGTGTCATTTTAAACTCTACAAATATTCTACAAATGTAGAAAAACAAACAAACATACAAACAAAGGAAAGCTACTTAGGGGTCTTTGGGAAAATGTGGGGGAATGTGGGGGTAAGGGGAAATGGGTGGGCGGGACCGAGGGGCAGCCACATCCTCCTCCACCTTGTACCTGTGCTGCCAAGCAAATTCAACGGCCCCCTCCAAGGAGGCCTTCCCTTTTGTGGTGCAGTTCCAGATCCTCCCTCTCTGAGCGGAGGTACTCTGCATAAACTGCCATGCACCGCTCATCTGCATGGAGTTTCCGGAACCGCACCACCAACCAGTCAGATATGCTGCATGTTTGGACACGCATAGCGTCCATGTATTTGTGGGCACGACTCTCCAGCTCAGCCCAGGAGGCCCTTTCATCCTCTGACTCTTCCTGGGGGGCTGTCGACTCTTCTGCGGAGCTGGAGGGGGATGTGCTCAGGTGGCGGCGTTTCCGCCGGGCCTTCCCCCCCTTGCTTCCTGGACTGCTCCTCCACTCCAGAGTCCCTGCTGCTGCGCCCTCCAGCCTTAGCAGCACCACCACGCACCACCTTTACATGGTGGACATTCTCTACATGGGCTATTAGGCCTGATGTTGTTGCCTGGCTGCCCCGCTTAATTCTTTTTCCGTAGGTCTACAAAACATAAAAGATAGGAACATTAAGAAGTGCCATACTGTGTCACACCAATGGTCTTTCAAGCCCTCCCTGCATTCTGTTTCAACAAGTGGGTGGGGGGGCCATTGGCCAATCTCTCTCTGCAGGGGACTTCCTAACAGGTCAATCATAGGACAATCCATTCCCTGTTGTAACAGCCCCCCTGCCTTAATGCCTTGCCGTACATACGGTGATCAATCTGCATTTCGTGATGGTATAAAACTACCAGACGTCGGGCCTCTTCCTTCTGTCTGGCGGCAGCAGTTCCTTCAACCTGTGCCTTTGGGTTCTAGCAGCAGTGGCAGGGGCAGCATCACCCTCTCTTAAACAGGAACACATAAACATTAACAACTCAATATCATGCATTTATGATGATGCCTCTCTAGTCCTCCCTCCTTGGGGTGCTAGGAACTGGAGAGACCCTCCCCCCGGGCTGGCATGTGCAAATCCTCCCGTTCTTTGGGTGATTGTTGGGATGGCAACTGGAGACGCTTGCTAGGGATGGCTAGCAGTCTGGCACGTGTTTGGGTGATGAGTGCTTCCTTCACCTCGTGCCTGAATGCTGGAAGAGAGCCCCCCCCACACCCTCTCTCTCTCTGTAGAAGATATCCACTGCCAGTCACCTGCTGATGCCCACTGTTTGTGCCTGACTGCCAGTGCCCACCCCCCACCCACCCATCAGCACACCAGTGAGGTTGCTCTAAAGGATAGTATTCTTCTTGTCCTCAAAGTTCTATGGAACAATAAACAGAAATAAACTTTACAAACCTTGCAGTAGCAGTGGTACCCTCTGACTGAGGCTCCTCTGGCAAGGAGCCGACCTCCACCACCTCCGAAGAAGGTCCAGCGGTGGCCTCCTCCACCTCCACCTCGGGCTTCGATTTCAGTTCCTATTAACTTTAAGCCTCCTCATTTTTTTTTCCAACCAGCCAGCTACACAAACCAACCACAACCAAACAAAATCAAACCAAACCACAGCCAACCAAAACAACCAAATGAAGCAAACCAACACAGCCAAACAAAACCAAAAACACCCACCAGCCAGCCACACACACACACACTCTCTCTCCCCACATAAAATCCACACGCACTTGAATTTCCGCTTTCTGGCATGATCATGGGATCTCTCGATACCTTTTTCCGAATGTCTGAACCGAACCAAACTTGACCGAACCCGGACTTGGCAACTGAACCGAACGACCGAACTGAACGACCGGACTGAACCAAATGATCGAACCCAGACCGCAATCTGTTAGCACATCCCTAATTAATGAGTGTTGGGACAAAATATTCCTTATGCCAAAAGGTTTGTTACGAGACTGACTCACCTCACCACGGGGTTGCTGCTCTTCTGGGGGGAGGAATTCATTCCATTCATTTTCATTCCATTTAATTTATATCCCGCACTCTCTCAAGCGACTAGGGCTGTAGCGGAATATCGCAGCGGTAGCTATTTCTGGCGGAAACAGTGTTTCCGCAATTAGTGGAATGGCATGGCAGAGGCTTTCATTCCGCGGTTTCATTCCACGGTTCCGTGGTTCTGCTAATTTAATTCCGCAACTTCGTGGAATCGTGGAAACATGACATTTTCGCGATTTCCGCAATTCCGTCAGCGCCAAAAAATAGCGGAATAGTGGTTTTCCGCGATTTCCGCAATTTTTCCACGATTTTTCCGCAATTCCGCAATTTGCAGAATTCCGGCGGAATTAGCGGAATATCCGCAGAAAAGTCGCGGTGTGGCGCGGGCAGTTCCAAAATGGCGGAACGGAATCACGGCGCAGTAAAAGCTGCTGCCGCATCAGCCCTACAAGTGACTCAAGGCGGCTTACAACAAGTGAAAAAATACATTTACTGGGTATATTCCCACACAGGGGGCCCAGCACAATACATATACAATTAACATAATATACTAATATAAATTTCAATACAAATTTATTGCCCCACTGATGTTCCGCTCCATACCTCCCTCACAACTGGATAGGTCCCACAACAGTCTTTCCTGTCCCCTGCTGCCACCAGGGAATGCCTGGCCAGCTCCACCCCTCTCTCACTAGGGTAGAGCTCGCCACCATCTCTGCATCAAACCCACAGTCTATACCGCATCACAGGGGATTACCCCCTCCCCCCTCCATACCCCGAAGGGCCCCAAAGGGCTGCACCCTTTGGCCCAGCCCTTTGGCTCGCGGACGTCGGCCCCACGGCCGCCGGCGCATTCCCTTTGAAGCAGCTGGGACGGTGTGTGTGTCCAAGTGGGAGGGGGGAAGGAAGCAGCCACAGCCACTCACAGTTCATCTTTTCCCCCCAGGTGTCATCTCCAATTGAGGTCATCCCGCCCACTCCATAGCTCTGCCGCTGCCGCTGCCGCTGCCGCTGCCGCTGCCGCTGCCAAGGATGGTAAGTGAATGGGGCTTCTGGCCCCGTGGCCCCCGGCGCATTCCCTTTGAAGCAGCTGGGAGGGGGTGTGTGTCCAAGTGGGAGGGGGGAAGGAAGCAGCCACAGCCACTCACAGTTCGTCTTTTCCCCCCAGGTGTCATCTCCAATTGAGGCCATCCCATCCGAGCCCGCTCCATAGCTCTACTGCCGCCGCCGCCAAGGATGGTAAGTGAATGCCGCGGCCGCCGGCGCATTCCCTTTGAAGCAGCTGGGAGGGGGGGTGTCCAAGTGGGAGGGGGGAAGGAAGCAGCCACAGCCGCTCACAGTTCATCTTTTCCCCCCAGGTGTCATCTCCAATTGAGGCCATCCCGCCCAAGCCCGCTCTATAGCTCTGCCGCCGCCGCCGCCAAGGATGGTAAGTGAATGGGGGGGAGGAATGAAGAGGCCTAATGTGCATCCCCCTAATGTGTCCCCTGTTCCCATGGGGACCCAAAATGGGGGAGGCCATGTTCCCCTGATATGGGGATAATAAAGACCTAGGGTACAATCCTGTCACCCTCGCAAACTGCGCCTATGTGAGGCACAGTGAAAGACCGCAGGTGCTCAGCAGTGCATGTGCCCTGCCCTATGTGACCTCCTGAGCCCACACACCCTGCAGCCTGGCGGATGAAGCAGGAGCCATGCCTGCTTTATCCCCTGGGCCGTAGATTCTGGGGTTTCTCCGTTGCTCCCGCTGCTTGCTGCAGACATGGGGTACATGCGCACCTCAGCACCTGCCACCCAGATCACCACTGCCCCTGCTGCCATCATAAGCCGCCAGCAGGATTGCACCCCTAGTGTTCATTGAGGGAATTCATTCAGATTTGTTCAGATATGACAGAATTCTAGTATTTGTTCAAATACTAGAATGCAATCAGATACTACAGGACAGCACTGGTGGCCATTTTACACATGTGCAGTGACTGTAAATTTTTTAAAATTATTTTTAATAAAATAAAATAAAATAAAAAAAATTGAATGAAACCAAAAACAACCTCATTTTCGTATTCATTTGTTTTAATTACGTTAGTTAGAAAAAAGAAAGGGGCTCCATTTGTTTTCTTAACTAATTAAAACAATACAAATTGCACCCCCACCCCCGACAGATACTTGTTTCAGCTTCTACTTAAGATATAAGATTACGAAATACATGCACCTGGGATTTTTGAGGGACCTTTTAGCCCATGAGTAAACAGACTCTTGGGCTCTCTTGGTATGCAACCTATTCTGTTTTCAATCCATTATTTGCATTCCTCTAGCCGAAATGAAGAGACAGGAGCAAGAGGGAGAGACACACAGACACGCAAGTGTGAACAGCCCAGCTGCCCGCTGAAGCGAAACAGCAGCCTTTTCACATTCCAGTTGTTTGTTTTGATGCAGGTTGGTCCCCGACATTATTAATTCACAGAGAGAACATTCTGTTTACAAGGAGCATGCAACACAGTTCTAGAGACAGGCAGCTCAGTGAAGGCTGAAAAATCCATCACCTCCGTTGGAAATGGGGGATATTTTTATTTTCGGCCATAGCTGGGTAAAATTCTCCTTCCACGAGTCAAACTGGCTGATTGTTGTTCAACCCTCTGGCATAGGAATCTAAGAGTCTTTAAGCTAAAACTCAGGACCAGTGGAAAATCCAGTCATTTGGAAAGTTCATAGGACAACAGACATAATGGTGTTTAATTTCTTCATTGCATGCATTCAGCACAAACCCCTTGTCCTCACCTTCATGGCTCTTCATGACCTTGCTCCTCCTTATTTTTTTGTCCTCCTTTCCTGTTATGTCTTCACCTGCGAAGCTAGCCAGGCTCGGGGTCAAGCAAACCTCCCAGGAAATGGAGTTCCACAACGTGGGGTCAGAACCAGGAATGCCCTCCCACACACTCCACCGGTGCCCTCGGTCAAATGTAGGGGCCACAAAGGGACATGGTAAGACAGGAGGTTTAGTGATTTAAAGGTGAAAACTAAGGCTGTAACTTGGTCATCACAAAACTTCGGAAATCGCTGAACATTACGGTATTCATTTCGTAAAGTCTGACATTCCGAGGACTAAGGCCATTGTTATTTGGAACACTGAAAAAAATCTGAAAAATTTGGAGGCTGCATGCATTGGGGGCTGGTAGTGGAGCTTCTTCTGGAAATGAAACTTAGTGACATATTTGGTAGGAGGGGGGTATGAGAAGGGACTGTTGAGTGATGGTAACCCAGATGGTAACTCAGTTTTGATTGGCTGGCCAAATAAGATGGCCAGCTTTTTAATTGGCTGGCAGGGTAAAATAAAAGTGTCTGCAGACATTTTGTCCATTCTCTTCGGTGAATTTGGCTGTGTGCTACAGTGCTGCTAGATCTGTAGGTAATTGGCTAGGGAGTGGGAGAGGGGTACCTGGCCTGGCATGTTATGGTAAGGTATGGTTTGGCCTGTCCTTTCCTTAGGGCCAATGCTGGGGGATGGGGCTTACATTACCCTTTACCATGCCATGCAGTTTTTAAAAAATTAAAAAATAAAATTGGGTGCCACATTGCTGCTGCCTGCTACTTGGTTGGCACTTGGCACCATGAGGCCAAAGGGATCTCTCTGCCTGGTTCCACTTCCCAAATTTGCTTGGTTTGTTCAAGTTATTTATTTTTATTTATTTATTTAAAACATATATCCCGCCTGTCCTGTGAAAAGGCAGCTCAGGGCGGCGACCAACACAAAAAAATTGGCAATAAAACATTTTAAAATAAATCAACATATTTTAAAACAAATCATAAAAACTCACCCTCCCTCCCAAAGCCTACCCCCCCACCCTACCCCCCACCTTCGCCAAAAGCCTGGCGGAACAGCCAGGCCTTACACAAATGTCAAAACGACAGGAGGATGGGGGCCAAACAAGCCTCCTCTAGGAGTGAATTCCACAGCACAGGGGCAGCCACCAAAAAAGATCTCACATCAGTGGCCACCCATCTCACCTGGGGAACCTCCAAAAAGGTCCCCACAGATGATCTCAGGGGTTGCACAGGCACATAGGGAGTGAGGTGATCCCGCAGATAGGCAGGGCCCAGGCAATGAAGGGCTTTGAAGGTCAAAACCAACACCTTGACCCTAGCCCGGTGCTTTATAGTCAGCAAGTGCAGAGCCCGGAGCACAGGTGTCATGTGCTCCCTGCAGCCTGCCCCAGTAAGGAGAAGGGCCGCAGCATTCTGCACCAGCTGCAGCCTCCAGATCAGCTTCTCGGGCAGCCCCAAGTAGAGCGCATTACAGTAATCCAGCCTCGAGGTGATGAAGGCATGGATGAATGGTGAGGTCAGAGTCTGAGAGATATGGCCGAAACTGCCGGACAAGATGTAACTGCCGAAACGCACTCCCTGCCACGGCCACAACCTGAGATTCCAGGCTGAGCCATGAATTGAGGAGTACACCCAGACTCTGTATCTGTGAGACCATGGGAGGGTGAAACACCCCCCCACACACACACACAAGAGGAGATTCAACCACTCCCAGGTCCCCCAGGCCTTCACCCACCAACATCACCTCCATCTTATCAGGATTCAGCTGCAGATGGCTCAACCTCATCCAAGCCTCCACAGCCGACAGGCACTGGGAAAATAAAGAGACTGCATGGCCTGGGTCAATGGAAAAAGAGAGGTAGAACTGAGTGTCATCAGCATACTGCATACTGATGACACTTCATGCCCTGAAACCCTCTCACAATCTCCCCTAATGGCTGCATATAGATGTTAAACAAGAGGGGGGACAGAATGGCACCCTGCGGGACTCCACATGTGAGGTCCCAGGGGGAAGACATACACTCCCCCAAGACCACCCGGTGAGTTCTCCCGGCCAGGAATGAACAAAACCAGTCCAAGACCATCCCACCAATCCCATCATGGTCCCGCAGGCGAGTCACCAACACCTCATGATTGACTGTGTCGAACGCAGCCGAAAGGTCTAGCAGGACCAGTAAGGTCTGACGACCCTGGTCCAACGCCAGGTGGAGATCGTCTATCAAGGCCACCAATGCAGTCTCCGTACCATACCCAGGTCGAAACCCAGACTGAGAGGGGTCAAGGAAATCGGTGCGGTCCAGGTATTCTTGGTGCCACAGCCATTCAATAACCTTCCTTAAAAAGGGACGGTTAGAGACCGGCCGATACCTGGGAGGAGCATCAGTGTCAAGAGATGGTTTCTTGAGCAGGGAACCACAGCCTCCTTCAGGCATTCAGGCACCCTGCCCTCCCAAAGGGAGGCACTACCCACCCCAGCCAGCAACGGTCGTAACATCTCCTGACTGGCTTTCACCAGCCAGGACGGACAAGGATCTTGTTATCAGTTCCCAGTGCCACAGTACCAATGCCATACCAAGAGGGTGCCCTTGGACCTGTGTGTGTGTGTGTGTGTGTGTGTGTGTGTGTGTGTGTGTGTGTGTGTGTGTGAGAATGTCTGGTTTCTTAATTTTGTGACTGCTGCTTGGGCATGTGCTTTCTGACTTTTGGTGGGATTTATTTCTCCATGCAGTTGCAGGCTGGGTTGTTGTATTCTTCTTGAACAAATGTCCCTAATTAGCTTGCATTTTTGTGCACTGCTTGGTTGGTGTGATGATTAAAGTTGGTGCACCCACTGCTGATGGTGGACCATGCTGTGGGTACATTTAACTTTAAAAAGGGAGACTATGACAAAATGAGGAAACTAGATAAAAAGAAACTAAAAAGCACAGTTGCAAGGACTACAAGTTTGCAAGAGGAGTGGAGGTTGTTTAAATTAAAAGCACCCCTCTGGAAGCCCAGATTAAATACATCCCACAAGTTAAAAAAGGAAGCAGGAAGACCAAAAGTCTTCCACTTTGGCTAAATGGGGAGGCTATTAGAGCTGAAAAGGCATCCTTTAAGAAATGGAAGGCTAGTTCCAATGAAAATAATACAAAAGAGCATAAACACTGGCAATGTAAAGCTACACGATAATATTCAGATACACGGTAATATGGCAATAGAGTAATACAATACTATGGTAAACTGGTCAACCTTTGTGACATCATCTGATTATTCGAGCTAATAGGTCAGCAGTTGGATAACTGCCAACCTACCCAGAATGGCAGTTAACAACCGCAGAAGATGCATGCTGGAAAGTGTTTTATTATTTACTAGGGATGGGAATACCGGATCTACCGGTATCCGATAATGCCGGTATCGGGCGTACCGGCATTATCGGATTCGGTCCGGTAATCCGACCCCCGGTACCGGATTTTGGTGTGCCGGTTTTTTGCATTGCAGCCATTTAAAAATGGCTGCAATGTAAAAAAAATTAAAGCCCCAGCCAAGTGTTTATTAAAACAAAAAAACCCTCCCCGAGTCCAGGCTGCGCGGGTGGAAGGGGGGACACCCCCCACCCACCCTGCCCAGCCTGGCTTTTTTGTTGTAAAAAAGATAGAACAGACTCACTCAGAGTGAGACCCCGAGGCGAGCCCCCCCCC
>QEPC01010034.1:3885808-3904169 GCA_003113815.1 Sphenodon punctatus | reverse complement strand
GCAGCCTGGGAGGGGGAGGGAATTTATTTTAATTTATTGCATTGGTTTCAATGGGGACACAGCGCCCCATTGAAACCAATGCAATAAATCCGGCACCGGTATACCGGATTTAATCCGGGAATCCGGTTTTCGTGAAACCGGTAACCGGTAAATCCGGTACCCGGTAATGGGCCCGGTGTCCCGCCCCTATTATTTACTAAAGCAGTGAAAACTTGAGGATTGCTTTCCTCTGAACTGTTCAAATGATTGTCTCCTACAGAATAACTTTTTCACTCCTCAAATTAAACCCACTTCCATGAAAAATTAACCACCACCCCTTTTCCTCATGCTTTAGCCCCTCTGATCAAAGTGAGGGAAAAGTGCATTATGGGGTTGTTGCCTTGAATTATCCGCTGACGTGAACAAGCTCAAGGTCATAGACTCCTTGATAAGCTGTTTCACAGACAAGAATACTATTAATAGGGGGGAACTGAGCTCCACTGTATGAGGGGGGAGGGAGGGAGAAGCTGTCCCAAGTATTAAGACAAACACGAAAAACTGTTGACAAATTAGCTTTTGTTTTCGCTTTATTGCCAAGAAATAATAATAAGAGAGAGTTGCTGTCCCGGCTCTGAACATGATAACAGCTTGGCAATTAATATAAATGACTCAAGTGGTATGGCGAACTGTGTGAGGGTCTCACCTCAGTGCTTTCACTTGCTGCAACTTAGCTACCTCCTTTTACTAGCTAAACAGAAAGAAAGACCCTCACTTCTCACACGGCTCTGCAGATCCAAAATATGGGACCGAGGATCCTCGAGAAGCCCTTGTTGTTCTAGACCTCATTTCACAGTTAGATTTATTTATTTAATCATTTATATCCCGCTCCCTCCAACCCGACGGCAGCTCAAGGAGGCTCACAAAACATTTTCAAAACAGTAAGTTAAAACCAATACACAGAGGGGTTACTAAAACATTGTAAAACAGACAATAAAAGAGATAAAAATCACTGGCAAACAACCCCCTGCTACTCCCGCTCCCCAAGGCCTGGACAACCAGCCAGGCTTTACAGGCCTGACAGAAGGCCAACAGGCTGGGAGCTAGGCGAGCTTCCTCTGGGAGGGAGTTCCATAGCCATGAGACCACCGAGAACGTCCTCTCTATCATGGCCCCCTGACCTCAGACCTCCAAGTTGACCAGAATTCCCCAAGAAGATCATAGAATCCTTGAATTGTAGGGTTGGAAATCCCTCCAATGGTCATCTAGTTCAACCCCCTGCTCTTCTGATTTCAACATCGCAAATAGATCTTTGTTCAGCTTGGTTTTGAAGATGTCCAAGGAAGATTCCTCATTATATGTCTCGTAAATTGGAGGCGGTTTTGGAGAGATGAGGATAGGGCTGGTTCAAAACAGTCATTCCAATTTTGAAGGAAAGTTCCATGAATTTGCATTCTGATAGATACTCCGATTGGCATAAAGTTCCGATTGGAATTCCAGTCGGTAATTTGTGCATGCGCAAAATGCCTGCTGCTGTACAACAAAATTGTGGCCGCCGTACTGTACAGTGGCCACTATTTTTTTGTATTTCCATGGCCACTGTGCCCATGCACAAATGGCTGAAATACTTCTTTGACTGTTCCGATCTGAATCCAACCAGTTGTTCCAGTGTCTGCTTGGAATGGTCGAAGAAATGACTAGTTCTGTTGGTGACAGAAACCAAGTGAAAATTCAGATTCAGCCATAGTCAGGGAGATCCAGAAGAGCTTTATCAGTCACTTTCCTAGTAAGGAAACAGTCAATAGTTCAAAATGTCCAGACACATTAACACGCACAAGACATTCAGCCACGTCACAAAAGCAGACATAGGGTGTCAACAAATGAGATGATAGCACACAATTGCCAACACCAGGTTGGTGTCCACCTGCCTGTTTATTAGGTGTCATCCCTACTGGCCACGTGGCCACCAAACACTCAGCCCCTAGTCATGGTGGGGTCTCTGAGAATGTGGAGCCTGCCCTGCAGGCAAATGTGGGCTAATGTGCCCCCATGTCTCCACATCCCACCAATTAGGTTCCATGCGGCATCTCCACATGTACAAGTCCACCAGCACCAGAAAGTCATGGGTGAAAATCCTAGAGTGTCTGAGAAGTAACCCCTTCCTTCCCCCTCATTCTGCTTTCGCTCTCATTGGTGCTGCCAGAGTGAGCTGCCTGCAAGCACATGAAATATATGTAGGAGGCTGCCAGTTTATTAGGCTGAACATGCTAAAAATGCGAGACGGGGCTGAGTGGGAGTTGAATGGACCAACCATGGACTCTAGGGATGGGCGAACGCGGTTCAGAAGTTCAGAGTTCGGACCAAACTCAGTCTGTTTGGTTGACTGAACTGAACTTCCGAACCAAACTCAAATTTCAAACCAAACCGAACTGAATTTCGGAACTCCATTCTGTTCATCCATCCCTAGTGGCAACACACACCAAAAAACCTGGGTTTGAATGGCCGAACTTGGTTCGGAAGTTCAGAATTTGACCGAACTCAATCTGTTCAGCCGACCAAACTGAACTTCCGAACCAAACTCGAATTTCAAACGGAACTGAACTGAACTGAATTTCCAAACTCGAATTTCAAACTGAACCGAACCGAACCAAATTTCCATACTCTGTTCTGTTCGCCCATCCCTAATGGACTCCAGCAGGCTAGTGTCTCATTTGAAAACACCTATAAGCCCATAGAGAGACCAACAGGCCTCGTCTGGCTGATGGAAACACAGAGATGCAGATATATAGATGCACAGACAGACAGAAGCACAGAAGCAAACAGTGACAATGCAGAAAAGCACATACACAAATTCACCCAGGCACACACTATGAGGCTGCCATGGTTTCCAGGAACCTCTGCAGACCCAGACTTGAGTAAATGCAAGCAGGCCAACACACGTGGCGCCCTGATTTACCACAGTCCAGAGTCCTTTGCACAGGCTGTGGCAGCATTTAGCCTGGCATGTTCCTTGAGAATGGTCTTGAGGAACAGCCCAGGCTAAGCACTGCCATGGCCATGCAGGTTCTGGGTCGGGCCAACATCTTGTGGCTGATTGGAAAAGCATGGATATCTGTTCTCTCATCTCATCTGAAAACACCCCTGCTTGACATGCATTAACACAGTGGTGGGGAACTTTCAGTCAGTGGGCTACATCCAGCGCATCACTGTTTTGTATTTGGTCTCTTTGCAAATTCTGGATCTGGCCCATGGATCCGATCCTTACCCTGAGCACTGAGAGAATGTGCTCGGGGGAAGGAGACAGAGATGACGGCATGCAGTCAAAGGCAGGGGATGGATCCATGATGTACATCCGTGACCTGTACTCTTCCCTTCTTTCCCCCATCCTGAATACACCCCTTAAACAGCCTACAGAGCTTGTACTAATTTTCATAGTGTCCCACAGGAGGAAACGGTTCCCCAGTCCTGCATTAGAGTTATTACAATCACTCTGGAAAACTCAAAAGTCAAAGATGGGACCAAGGATCCCTTGGAAGTCCTTGTTATTCTAGACCTCAGTTTACATTTGTCCAGACTTCTCCACAGTCTGGAGAAATACAACCCTCAGCAAGACCTCTTTTGTCTGACCCAACATGTCTCCTGAGGGGTCCAGGAGGTCCTTTTTTGTGGAGGCAGAAAATACCTGCTTCTGTACAACAAAATGGTGGCTGCCATACTGTATAGTGGCCACTTCAAAGAGGTGGCCATACTGTGCAGTGGCCACCCCAGCTGCTTGGAGAAGTGTGACGATTGGAGACTTGCAGACTGAAGTTGATCCAATAACTATTCTTGCTGGGCTCAATGGACGATTGGTCTTACCCAGTATGGTCCATGGGGTTGGATGACTCACACCCCTAGGGGACCTAGGTGCCTGCGAGAGATGTGGCTTGCCATCCCCCTGCTGGGGTGGAGGGAGGAGCCACGTCCAAGGTCCACGTGTGAGGGACTGTTGTTGCTAAATGTGAGGTCCATCGTCAACAAGGCCCCAATTGTCCGGGATGTAATCTCGGATGGGGCTGTGGACCTTGCATGTATTACGGAGACGTGGCTGGATGAGATGGCTGGACCAACTTTGGCAGATCTCAATCTGGCTGAGTATGCCGTGCAGCCCCAGCCCCGCATGGGTGGCCAGGGAGGTGGTGTAGCAATTATTTTAAAGAGGACTGGCCTGTTAGGCGATATCCAGTTCAGGAGATTGCAGGTATTGAGGCCCTCCATGTGGTGTTTGATTTGGCTGGAGGCAAGCTAGGGGTGCTGTCAGGCCGCAGCAGCATGGCATGTTTCGGCGGCGGGGGATCCAGGGAATGCCCCGCCGAGGCCGCAGAGGCACGGGGAGGGCCCCACCCCCCCCACCTAGGGGGGATATCACCGGACGCACTGCAGGGTCCTGCCTCGCAGAGGAACGAGGCCTCCGGGGTGGCCCCACAGAATTCCCCTCTTCCACAACTCCTGGCCCCGCAGATAGCAAGCCCCGCCCAGCACCGAAGCAACGCACGCTTAGCAGCAGAGCGGGCGTGGCAGGGGGCGGGGCCCAGAATCACTTAGGAATGAATTCACCTGGGTAATGCTAGCAATGGATAAAAGCACCAGCAGGGCGTCAGTTCCCCGCCGGTAATCGCAGAGAGAAGCTGGCCCCTGTTCCTGTCTGGTGAAAGCTAAGTGCTAATCTTGTTTGTGCCCCGTGTGATTGTTTGAGCTCTTTCTGTCTTGTTCCTTACTGACCCCCCCCGCCCCTGATTCCCAGTGAGAGTTGTATGTATCTTCCTTGCACCTCCCCCTCCTAGCCCTAGAACTGGTCCTTGGTTGATGAATTCCCTTCCCATTTTCCCTTGCCCGTGGTCTGCCCCTCTGTGTGCTAGAGCCTCCCCTTAGCCCCTTCCCCAGAACCCCCTCCCGCTTCCTTGTCCCCCTTCCCTCCTCCCTCACTCCCAGCCCCTTGCCCTTCACCCCCAATTGTCTGGTACCCCACCTTGTGTTACACCGTGGTGACCTGGAGAGCGCTTGTGGAGTGCAACTGGAATCCCTCCCTCCATCCCTTACTCTGGTTGGCACATTCTCTCCTCCCCTGTGATGAAAAGGGTTGCCTCCTGATACAGGAGGAAAGCCCACCTACTAACCTGAGGGGATTATTGGCACCCCAGAGTGCCAACGGAGAGACGGCCGATTACCTTGTCCCCATCTCAAGTCACACCTCGCTTCGCCCCTTCCCTCACCCCCACCTGATAGGTGCTGCTAGTATACTGGGCCCCTTCCTGTCTGGCAGCATCCTTTACCGCTCTAGCAGAGCTGGCCTCGGAGGTGGTGTTGGGCTCCTCCAGGACTTTGGTCTTGGGGGACTTTAACATCAATGCCGATGTCAGCCTTGTAGGAGAGGAGCGAGAATTCATGGCCATCATGGCAACCATGGATTTGTCCCAGGAGGTCACCTGCCCAACCCACATGGGGGGGGGGCATACCCTCGACCTGATCTTCATTTTGGGCCTTGAGGTGGTGGACCGGTGCCCTTGTCATGGACGGACCATTATCTCCTTCAGGCCAGTCTCTCAGCGCACCCCCTCCAGAAGGGGAATGGGCCAGTTAGGATGGTCCGCACTCAGAGGCTGATGAAACCTCAGTGGTTCCAAAAGGTCCTGAGGGAGTTAACCTTGGACCTGGACGGTAACTCTGTCCATGAGCTTATCCGGCATTGGAACAGCTTGCTGGGGGAGGCCATTGACAGGGTGGCTCCGAGATGCCCTCTGCATCGGTCTTGTCACCGCAGGGCCCCTTGGTTTACTGAGGGGCTGCGGTGTATGAAATGAGTAGGCAGGAGGCTGGAGTGATGCTGGCGTTGGACTCAATCTGACTCTGACCGACTTCTCAATCGGGCCCATTTGCGATCCTATGTTGAGGCTGTGAGGACAGCAAGGAAGGAGTTCCTCGCTGTCCTCATAGCATCTGCGAAGTCACGCCTGGCAGAGCTGTTTTGGGTGGTGCGGGGGCTGGTCAGTCCGGCCTCCCTCCGTCTGAACGGGGACTTGTCCCAGGCCCGCTGTGAGGAGTTTGTCACCTACTTCTCAGACAAGATCGTTCAGATTCAGAGCGACTTTGATGCTGGATTAAGGGCAGTAAGTGGAGAGCGCGAGGTGATGGAGGCCAAGTCTGGTCCATCCTTGTGGGGGGAGTTTCAGGAAGTGACACCAGCCGATGTGGTGGATGTCTTGAGGTCTGTGAGAGCCACGTGTTGTGAACTTGATCCGTGCCCGTCCTGGCTGGTGAAAGCCTCCAGGGAGATGTTGTGGACGGTGCTGGCGAGGGTGGTCAATGCATCCTTGCAGCAGGGGAGATGGTCGTCTAGCCTCAAGGAGGCTGTGGTGCGCCCCCTGCTGAAGAAACCATCATTGTATGTGGATGCACTCGCCAGCTACCGACCTGTCCCTAACCTTCCATTTTTAGGGAAGGTTATTGAGCGGGTGGTGGTGATCCAGCTCTAGGCGCATCTAGATGGCATTGGTTTCCTGGACCCTTTTCAATCTGGGTTCTGCCCCGGCTGTGACACCGAGACGGCGTTGGGAGGTGGATGCAGGATGTTCAACATTTCTCGTCCTGCTAGATCTCTCGGCCGCTTTTGACACTGTGGACCATGGGCTGCTGTTGAAACAGCTGCATGACCTGGGGGGTCTGGATGGGACTGTTCTTGAATGGTTCCGCTCTTTCCTCTCGGGGAGAAGCCAGCGGGTAGTGTTGGGAGCTGAAATATCTTTCCCCCACTCTTTATCCTGCGTGTTCCGCAGGGTTCCATTCTGTCTCTATTGTTATTTAATGTACATATGCAGCCCTTGGGGGAGATTGTGAGAGGGTTCGGGGTGCGATGTCACAAATATGCTAATCATACTCAGCTGTACCTTTCTTTTTCAACTGACCCTGAGCCTGCTGTCTCAGTGCTATCCCAGTGTCTGGAGGCCATGGCAGAATGGATGTGGCAGAGTAAACTGAAGCTCAACCCCGATAAGATGGAGGTGATGTTGGTGGGGAGAGCGAGGGAGGCGTCGTCCCCCATGATTGAGGGGGGGGTTCGCCCTCCTATAGCTCAGCAGGTTTGGAGTCTGGGGGTGTTATTGGATGCAGACCTCCACCTGGAGCAGCAGGTGGAGGTAGTTGTGAAGGCTGCCTTCCGCCAGTTATATCTGGTGTGGAGGCTGTGTCCATACATCTCCGGCCCGGACCTGGCCTCCCTCATCCATGCCTTTGTCACCTCGAGACTGGACTACTGCAATACGCTCTATGTGGGGCTGCCCTTGTTCCTGGTTCAGAGGCTGCAGCTAGTGCAGAATGCGGAAGCCCAGCTCCTTTCGGGGACGGGCTGTCGGGAACACATAACACCTGTGCTCCAGACTCTGCACTGGCTGCCAATAGCGAGCCGAGTCAGGTTCAAGGTTTTGGTATTGATCTACAAGGCTCTTCACGGTCTGGGCCCCTCATACCTCAGGGAACGCCTTGCCCTCCGCGCCCCAGAGCGGCTCCTTCAGTCTGCTGGGGGTGCCTTCTTGGAGGTCCCCCATGTTAAGCAGGGGGCCACAATGGAGAGGGAATTCTTGGTGGCCGGGCCGCGCCTTTGGAATTCCCTCCTGGAGGAAGCTCGCCTGGCCCCAAGCCTTTTAACATTCCAGTGAATTTGCAAAACCTGGCTGTTCGCTCAGGCCTTTGGGGAGGGGTGGGGGAGGGGGTATGGGGTTTTTATCCCCTCCACCCTTATTTATTTATTGTATTACTTTTTATGCTCCCTAGCCGTGCTTTAATTGTTGATTTTATGAGTGTTTTTTAAATGTTTTATAACTGTGTTTTTATTTTTGATATTGTTAGCTGCCCCGAACTGTTTCAGGAGGGGCAGGGTATAATTGCGAATAAATAAATGAATAAATACATAAATAAATAATATTCTTACTAGTATTGTCTCATTTATGCCAACTTCAACTTATACTAACTCATACTAATGGAAGCTTCTACCAGGCAAAGCTTTCTTACCTTTTTTCACTTACGACTCTTTCCTCATGGCAGAGATTAGTGCTAGCAAGCCAGACGGTTTCTGTTCCTTTGTTGCTTCTGGTTCTCTGCAGTCTAATCAGGTACACTCACCTTATTATCCTCCCTCAATTTCAGAGTAATTGCATCTTATTTTTCAATCTGTGTGGAAGGTCCTGTCACAGGAGATCATGGAAGTGTATGGGAAAAATGTCCTGCCAATTTCACAGCTATACCTTCCGGTTGATAATGGAGGTCACTGAAGATACCAATGTGGAACACGTCTGCTGTACACTCTCCCCACCCCCTTTGACTGTTGTTAACAGCATTCCAGTAACACCTAGAAACCCTAAGGCCACTTTTAGACATGCGCGATGAACACACTGCCTAAAATCACGCTGCCTGTAAATATCCCGGGTGTGGGACTTAGACATGACATTTCGCTCGTTAAAGCCAGTTGCACATTCTTTTAAACATGCTAATTAAATACCTCGATGTCGAGGTATTTAATTTGTGACTTTAAAAGAATGCATGTCCGGCTTTAATGCGTGAAATGTCACGTCTAAATCCCACGCATGGGATATTTACAAGCAGCGTGATTTTATGCAGCGTGTTTGCTGTATATGTCTAAAAGCCGCCTAAGCCAGACTGAGGTTTTGAGAGGCACTCTGGAAATACACTGAATGAGCAAGACAAAAAGAGTAATAATCCCTTTTAATGGACCAACTTCTGTTGCTGTGATTATAAAACTTTCACACTTCACAGAGGTCTCTCTTGCTGCTTGGAGAAGTGTGAAGATTGGAGACCTGCAGACAGAAGTTGATCCAAGAATTATTCTTGGTTATTGCAAGAAACAGAGGCTGCCCACAGGAAACCAGAATTAGACTGCACCAAAGAAGAGTCTTACTAACTACTCCCAATTGACACATGGAGAACTGAGCACAATAAAAATGAATTGACTTGGCTAGAGTCACAAAGGGAGTTTGTGGACTGGTCTACATGTATGCATTCTACCATCAAGACTAGAGAGATATTGAGCCCAATCTTAAACTTTGCACACAGTGCAAATGGATACCGACATGATGTGCATGCTGTTGTAGTGGATGGGGCCAGTCCCAAGTTCTGTGGATACCGTGTGTGCAAACTGCACGGACCTCCATTATGGGCACATTTTGCAGTGCAGAAACCGCACACATGCACACATGGGCACGGAATCTACTGGGCTTGGGATTGGCCCCTGTGTGTCAACTGTGACAGTCACCCAGTGACCACAGGTTCAGCTATATAGGATGTTTCAGTGAGATGTTCAAACGATGAGTTCTAGACAATAGTTAGTAATGCAAAGGCTTTATTGAGTCCAAATCTGGAATTCTGACACCTGGGTCCACTCAAGAACTTCGAGCTTACCAGTTGCAATTTGATTCCAGTTCAAACAAAGCTTATATGCACTTAGCTAATGATGCCATCATTATTCCCCATGCATATTCAATAATTGATCATTGGCAGTGATCCCCAAGAGTATACAATTATCTGGTCATCATACATGTCCAATACCTAATCATTGACAGAGATCCTCAACAATATACAATTGTTACTTATAATGCCATAATCATTAATTTGTTAATTAGTGACAGTAAAACCCTTTATTCTCCTTCCCTGTTCTTATTACACTGTTTCACCTGGGTCCCCCTCCCAGCTATTTTACACATTTGGTTTCACATGGGTCCTTTCAGGATTGTGAAGAACCATTATACCGTTTGTTCCGATGCAACACGATACAACTATCTGTCAGACTTACAAGACAAAGTTCATCCCTGGTACAATGTTTCCCTGCTTCCCTTACTCTACTTCTACCATCACCAATATAGCCTCATTTATACCAACTTCATACCAATGAATAGCTGTTTGGCCCATAGATCTGTGTCCATTGCTTGTATACCATCCTTCCCCCAACACGTGCAACCCACGCACAACACGTGGACACCCCCTGTGTGTGTAATGTTGTGTTCACGCAAAGCACACTGTGACAGGGCAACTAAAAACAAAACGCATGTAATACATATGTAATGTGGTTTTCATGTGAATGAGTGATACGTTTGTACTTCAGAAACCATTACGTAAACATGACAAGTTTAGTGTTGTTGGAGTGGTTGAGAAACTCTGAGTCCACTGAAGGGAAAATTTGTATGTGAGGACAATATAGATACAAGTTAAATTTGGATAGTGGGAAATCGAATGTGAGCCAAAAATAAGTTAAGTAGAAGTTGGGAAAAGAAGGGAAGAGAATTATAATGTCGATGGTATGTTAATGGAGGATACCATAAAGGACTGTGAGCTCCAAGAAGCAGGTGGGGAGCTGACAGGGGTGTTTAGTTCATTTTCGTTTTTTAAATTGCTAAAATGAATGAAGCCCCATTTGTCCTGGTAATTAAATTGCAAAAACAGATGAATAAGCAAATGATTATCATTTGCTTTCATTCATTTTCATTTAAAAAATAAAAATTAAAAATAACTGCAAATGTGCAAAATGGCCATGGGGGCCGTTCTGCACTCGCGTGCCCTTTCCCAAAATGGCACCGACACTGCCAGTGCCATTTTGGGAAAGGGAACATGTGCACAGTGATTTTTAAAAATGTTTTTAATTTAAAAACTAATTTAAAACCCTACAGTGCCTGCGTGAAATGGCTGTCAAACCATTCTGCACATGCCCAAAGGGCCGACCTTACCACTGGGCAGCTTGGGGAGGACCTATCTGGTCCCAGCTCCTGGGGGGGCTCCGCGATTAGGACCCCCAGTTCCCGGCCTGACAGTGGCCAGGAGCTGGGGACCCCAAGCACGGGGCCCCCCTGAATCTCTTGGCCAGGGGGAATGGGGGAGAGGCGGGGCCTGTCTGCCTCTCTCTCACTCCCTCTGGCCGAGACTGACAGGCAGTGGATAGGGCCAATGGGAGTGAGCGAGAGGCAGAGGCCGTGCCTCTCTCTCACTTCATGCCCCCCCCCCTCTGCTGCCTGTCAGTCTTGGGACGGCCATGGGGAATGAGGAAGAGGTGGGGTCTCTGCCTCTCTCTCACTCCCCCTGGCCGAGACTGACAGGCAGTGGAGAGGGCCAGTGGGAGTGAGCGAGAGGCAGAGGTCGTGCCTCTCCCTCACTTCATGCCCCCCCTGCTGCCTGTCAGTCTCGTGACGGCCATGGGGAATGAGGAAGAGGCGGGGTCTCTGCCTCTCTCTCACTCCCCCTGGCCGAGACTGACAGGCATTGGAGAGGGCCAGTGGGAGTGAGCGAGAAGCAGAGGCCGCGCTTCGCCCTCACTTCGTGCCCCCCCCTCCGCTGCCTGTCAGTCTCAGGACAGCCAGGGGGAATGAGGGAGAGGGGGGGCCTGTCTGCCTCTCTCTCACGCCCCCTGGCAGAGACTGACAGGCAGTGGAGAGGGCCAGCGGGAGTGAGGGAGAGGCAGCTAGGTAGCCTCTCCCACACTACCTAGCAACGTCCGGTGGTGGCAGCCAGCATGGCTGCAGATTTAATCTGCCACTGCTGTGCCCACCACCTGAGCCTGATGCATGCGGACGCAGGGAGCCGGCTCGACGCGGAGCCCAGGATGGCAACAGATGGAGTAAGTGCTCCAAAATGGCTGGGCTTGGGGATAGGTGGAGCTGAGGGCCCCTCCACTTGTCCCCAAGCCCAGTCCCAGGTAGCATCCACAGACCAAGCCGGGGAGCACCCTGTGAGCCAAGGAGTGCCCTTAAGCCTGCAGGCAGGAGGATAAGGCCCCACATTTCTCCCCTGCCCTGGGCCCTGCAAAACCTAAGGCTGGCCCTGCATGCACACTGCATTTCCAAAATGGTGCCAGCAGTATCCGTGCCATTTTGGTAAAGAGCTTTGCATGAGCAGAATGATCTGGGGGCCATTTTGATTTTCTGGAATTAATTATTAATAAAATAAACCAGTTCCCTACCCTGAAAACAGTAGGGTTGTTTATGAAAACCCCATATACAGAAGTGTGTTTTGTAAATGAAAAAGAAAACTAAAATGAAAATGTTAGGGGTGCCTTCAGCAAACCCCTAGGAAGCTGAGCTGAACAGACCTGTGCTCAAGAAACTCCTCCACTCAGCGTAGAGGTGCTGACCAAGGTGCTGAAATCTGGACTCGGGAAACAGAGAGGCCAGTTGAGCACACCCCGTTGAGGAAGGACCAGAGTTACAGACCAGGAACTGGAGGGATGGATCGCCCCAAAGTTGGATAAACTGGAAGGAGACCTAAAATTCACAGCAGCATAAATGTGGCTTAAAATCCTCTAACTTGATTCTACTTTGGAGACTGAGTGGACAGGAGTGAAAAAGGATACTTCTCTGATGGACAGTGTGAAATGGGTCCGGTCCGTGATCTGGTCCGGTCCGGATCACGGTCCATGATTGAGCGTGGCAGGCCTCCAGAGTTGAGACTGCTTTCTGATGTTACATGGGAGGGGTGAGAATGTGTGCAGTCATGACCATGGATCTGTGATTGTGGGGGATTAGCGCCTGTCAGAATGCACTAATCTCCTTTTATCACCTGAGAACACTTGCGCATGACTGGGTCTCCAAACGTAGTCTTTGCTAGGATGCGTGGTCTTGAGTGGTAAAAGGGAATCAGTAACTTCTCATAGGCACTAATCCCCACAATTACAGAGCAACAGTTGTAATTGCGCAAGTTCTCTCCCCTCCCATGCATCATCGGAAAGCAAAATAAATCAAATATTCTTTAAAAACTACCCTCCAGTTAATATCTGTTATTCCAGCCAGCTCAACACTTACTTGGTAACAAACTGATTATCATGGTAGTTATCCGGCAAAGTGAATTACTGGATAATACCACAAAAGTTAACCAGTTTACCTCATCAATGTAACTGTATTACCATTACAGCTATGAGATCTGGAGTTGAGGAGGGAGTAATTAGGAAAGGCATTATGGACAAACAGTAAATGATAAATGATACTATGATAAAAGGTAATTCCATAAGCGATAATGCAGTAAATAGTACAATGCAGTATTGCGGTAAATCGACAATCTGGTTAACCAGATAATCCACCAAACAGTAACCAGACACTGCTCAGTATATGAACCTTTCTGGATATCAGCAGATATCGTGAATCTGGCAAACTTGTTCCAGTCAGGTACTCCATGCAGCATCAATCGTGGCCAGAGGGACGGGGGTGTGGGATGGTGTAGCTATCGTTCTTAGGGATACCTGATCCGTTTGTAGGTATCCAGTGCAAACGCCATCTGGAATAGAGGGCCTTCATCTTGTGCTTGATTTGACCGGAGACAGATTGAGGTTGCTGCTTGTATACTATGCACCTTTCTGTACAGTAGCAACTCTACTTACTCTAGCTGATCCTGTCCCCAACAGGATGGTGATCTTAGGGCCTTCAATATGCACACCATCTACCATTCTTAGGGGGCCGGAGCAAGAGTTCATGGCCATCATGGCAACTATTGGCCTGACTCAAGTGGTATGTGGCCTGATTCACAAGGGGGGACTTACTCTGGATTTGGTATTTTACACTGGCCTTGAGGCAGGGGATCTGGCCTGTTAGTGGGGATGTGTGTCAACTGTGCCCTTGTCATGGACAGACTATTATCTCTTACGAGCGCATGTCTCCAGGTGCATGTCTGCCCCTGGCAGTGTGTGGAACTTGTTCATTTGGTTTTCCCCTGGGACATATAGAACCTGAGCAGTTCCGGGATGCTCTGGGGTATATACCTTCTGACCTCAACGGCTGACCGTTCAATGACCTTGTTGCTCTCTGGAACACCTTGCTAGCTGAGACCATTGACCCAACGCCTCCCAGGTGTCTGCTTCCCGAGCATAGGTGGCACAGGGCCCCGTGGTTCACAGAAGACCTGTGTCAGCTGAAGCAAGAGGGGAGGAGGTAAGAGCACTGTAATCATACTGAAGCTGACCGGTTGCAACACAGAGATGCTTTAAAAGCCTATGCAGTGGATATGCGGGCAGCAAAGAAGAGTTTCTTTGCTACAATCATATCAGCTGCAAAATCTTGTCCAGCTGATCTTTTCTGGGTGGTGAAGGGGCTGGTCAGTTAGGGCTCTCTCCGTCTAGACCAGGAATTTTCCAGTGCTTTCTGTGACCTGTTTATTGACTATTTGGCGGATAAAATTGTTTGGATCAACCACAACTTCAAAGCTGCGCTTGCTACAGTAGGTGTACCCGTGGTTATGGATGCCCCATCTTGTCCAAATTTATGGGATTGGTTTCAGCAGGTATTGCCCACTGATGTGGTGGAGGTGTTGGGGGATGTGAGGGTCACAACCTGTGAACTTATCCATGCCTGTCCTGGCTGGTTAAGGCCAGGAGGGAGATGGTGGGGCCGTTGCTGGTGGGGGTTGTCAACACCTTCCTTGGGTAGAGCCAGGTCTCGGGGTGCCTTAAGGAGGCTGTTTTGTGACCTTTGCTCAAGAAGTCATCTCTTGGCATTGGCTCCCTTGCCAGTTATCAGCCAGTCTCTAATTTTCCCTTTTTAGGGAAGGTATTGAACAGGTGGTGGCCCAGCAGCTCCAGGGTCATCTGGATTGCATCAGTTTCCTTGGTATCTCTTAGTCTGGCTTTCATCCAGGTTACGTCACTGAGACTGCACTTGTGGCCTTGGTCAATGATCTGTGCTGTGAATTGGACCAAGGTCGGGCCACTGTTTTGATTTTATTAGATCTATCAGAGGCTTTTGACGTGGTTGACCATGAAATGCTGGTGACCCAACTGCAAGACCGTACTGGGGTGGGTGGAATTGTTCTTGAATGCTTCCGCTCATTCTGGCCGGAAGAACTCACCGTGTGATACTCAGGGATTTTTCATCATCTCCCAGGGATCTCATGTTTAGAGTTCCACATGGATCTATTCTGTCCTCTGTCCTGTTCAAAGTGTAGCCGTTGGGTGAGATTGTGAGAGGGCTTGAGGTTTGGTGTCATCAGTATGCTTTAAAGCCCATACGGTATGCTGATTATACTCAGCTTTACCTCTCATTTTTTTTCATCTGACTCAGGTCTTGAAGACTCGATATTTCCCTGGTGTCTGGCTGCAATGCGGGATTTGATGAGGGTGAGCCATCTGAAGTTGAATCCTGATGAGACAGAGGTGACGTCGGTGGGAAGAGATGAGGGGGTAGAGCCCCCCCATCATTGATGGAGTGCGTCCCTCCTTGGTCCCTCAGGTTTGGAGTATGGGAGTACTCCTCAATTCACAACTCCACCTGGATGCCCAGGTGGCAGCTGTGACAAGGAGTGTGTTTTGTAAATTACATCCGATCTGTTGTCTTCCGCCTTATATCTCAGACTCTGATCTTGCTGCTGTCATTCATGTATTCATCACCTTGAGATTGGGCTACCGTAACACACTCTACATGGGGCTACCCTTGGTGACAACCCAGAGACTACAGCTTTTGCAGAATGCATTGGCCGGTCTCCTAGTAGGGACGGGCCACAGTGAGCACATAACCCCAGTGCTCTCCTCTCTGCACTTGCTGCGTTTAATCTTCTGGCCCTGATTCAAGGTGTTGATTATTACCTTTAAAGCCCTATATGGTCTGTGCCCTGTGTATCTGTGGGACCACCTCATCTCACATGTCCTGGATCGGCCCCTGCAGTCGGCTGGGGACGCCCTCTTGGCAATCCCGTAGCAACGTTTGAGAGGGCGTTCTCGGTGGCTGTGCAAAGGCTGTGGAACTGTCTCCCGGTGGAGGTCTGCCTCTCTCCAGACCTTCCTTCCTTCCTTCCTTGCTTCCTTCCTTCCATAGACAATGCAAAACCTGGCTGTTTCTCCAGTCATTTGATGATGGGGACGGGTGGTGAGTGGGGTTTTTTTTGGGGGGGGGGAGTTATTTATTCAGACCCCATTTGTCTTAAGATTTTTATACTTTACAGTTCATATTATTGTATTTTATATTTTTGGTTTTATATTTTCATTGTTTACTGTTTGCCACTCCAAGCTGCCATTGGACGGGAGGGGGTGGGATGGGGGGAGGGGGTGGGACAGGAGGGGGTTATAAATAAATAAATAAATAAAGAAAGAAAGAAAGAAAGAAAGAATAACATTATTTATTGCCAGGAATTGTATCAGCATCCAGGACTTATCTTTGTAGCTTCCTAAGGACCCATTTCCTTCAACTCACCTTGGCTTCTGGCAATTGCCACACTCTCATATATTCAGCAATAAGGCTCTAGGCAGCTATTTTAAAAAGATGAGGCCGTGGAGGCCTGCAGAGTGACCACATGGAGAAACTGCCAAGAGATGTACGAACATGTAACTGAATTAGGCCTAGATAATAAAATCATAGAGTTGGAAGGTCACTCAGAGGTCATCTAGTCCAGCCCCCTGCTCAGTGCAGGAAATCCACATCTACAGCATCCCTGACAGATGGCCGTCCAGCCTCTGTTTGAAAACCTCCAGCGAAGGAGAGTCCACCACCGCCCTAGGCAATTTGTTCCACTGTCAAACAGCTCTTACTGTTAGGAAGTTCTTCCTAATGTTTAGCCAAAATCTGCTTTCTTGTTGTTTGACCTCATTATTGCCTTCAGGGGCAAGAGAGAACAAGTCTTTGCCATCGTTTCTGGGACAGCCATTCAGGTAGTGGAAGACGGCTGTCATGTCTCCCCTGAGTTTTCTCTTCTAAACATACCTAGCTCCTTCAACCTTTCCTTGTAGGACCTGTTTTCCAGACTCTGACCATTTTTGTCACCCTCCTCTCAACCCATGCCAGTTTGTCAATATCCCTCTAAAAGCGCAGTGCCCAGAACTGGACACAGTACTCCAGATGAGGTCTGGCCAGCGCAGAATAGAGTGAAACTATTACTCTTTGTGACTTGGAAATGATGCTTTTAAAAAAAATTACATTAGCCTTTTTTGTGGCTGCATCACACGACTGACTCATGTCTGAAAGGGTCTGAAAGCCTTGTTGTACATACGTACCCACTGACACAGCTTCACATGTGTTTCCAAGTGCTTCTGTGGTTCTTTTCTGAGTGTATTTATTTATTTATTTATTTATAACAACATTTCTATACTGCCCCCTCCTGCCCAATGGCATCCTGGGGCAGTGTACATCATAGAATAATATAAATACATAATAAAAATCACATTAAAAATCCCCCCAAAAAAGGTCCGGGAAAACCCCATAAAAACAAGAAACCCCATAAAACAAAAAACCCCACCCACTACCTGTCCCCTTCACCAAACGCCTGGCAAAACAGCCAGGTCTTACATTTTCTGCTGAAAGAAGGGAGATCCGGAGAGAGGTGAATCTCCACCGGGAGGGAATGATCTTGATAATTTGGAACACAGGATTTAAAGTAACAAAATGAAAGTTCAACAGATACAAATGTAAAGTTCTGCATTTAGGTAAGAAAAATCAAATGCATAAATACAGGATGGGGGCTGGAAGGCACCAATACATGTGAAGGGGATCTGGGGATTGTAGTTTATCACAACCTGAACTTGACTCCGCAGGGCGATGAAGCTTGAAGACAGGCTAATGTAAATTTAGGCTGCGTTAACAGAAGCCTAGTTTCCAAGTCACAATAGTGATAGTTCCGCATCCAGAACTGGACGCAGCACTCCAGGCGGGGTCCGACTAGCGCAGAACGGAGAAGAACAGTTCCGTTCTATTCTGCACTGGTCAGACCCCACCCAGAGCGTTGTGTCCAGCTCTGGGTGCCACCCTTTAAGAAGGACATGGACAAACTGGAGCGGGTTCCTCTGTGGGTGAGAGAGTTCCCAAGGTAGGTGAAGAGGAATTCAAAAATCAATGTGTCCTTGTACCAGTATCCAGGGAGGGATGATCCCGTGATTATGGCAGTTTTGCTGGATAGTTCCGAACCAGATATAATTCGGAGGGTAGCCCTGTTTTTGCTGAGGGCTGTCCATCTCAGAACACAGTTTATAAGTACCCATTAAGCGAGCCAATCCTAACCATCACCCACTAGGAATCAGAGGGAGGTATCTGGTTCTCATTTTATTGTACAATGCTTTTGAAGCAAGCTGTTATGTGTTTGTCTTGCCTGTAGACGTTTGTATTGTTTTACAATGATCATAGATCACGTAATAAATGATGATGATGATGTGTCCCTGTAATCTTCTTTATGATTGAAAGGTGAGGTCAGTAGGGAAACCTGAAAGGCAGAAGAAAACAGGACAAGAATTCTACAAAGCAGAACCTGCTTTGCAATCTCCCCCATCACTGGGTGAAAACAGACATGACGCTAACCACCCTTTAACCACCCTTGGTGGTCATTTATGCATGTTTCAGGGCTGCGTAGGGCACCAATACAGCCCTGCAACATGCATAAATAACCACCAAGG
>QEPC01010034.1:3861966-3884416 GCA_003113815.1 Sphenodon punctatus | reverse complement strand
ATTGGAAGCCATGGGAGGCAATGAGTTTGCCTAAGGATGAGGTATAGATCGAGAAGAGGAGAGGGCCAAGAACAGAGCCTTGAGTCACACCAACTGAGAGGGGGAAGGAGGAGGAGGAGGAGTTGGAGAGAGACACATTAAAGGAGCGATCAGAGAGGTAGGATAAATAAATAAAATCTATTTATCTTTTTCATCTAACCCAGGTCCTGCAGTCTCAGAGCTTACTCAGTGCCTGACAGCCATTGGGGACTGCATGTGAGTGAGTCAACTGAAGATGAATCACAAGATTGAAGTGATGAGGGCTGGCCAACCCTGTGATGTTTCAGGGATTGGGAAGTCCATCACTGATGGGTTCCAGTTCACAGCCTTCTGGATCCTGAGCTGCATCTTGAACATCAGGTTGTGGCCATGGCCAGGAGAACCTTTGACGAACTCCAACGCTGAGAAGGCTGCAACCCTTTCTTTCAGATACGGATCTTGCCACTGTCATCCATGCCTTCTTTATTAACTCAAGACTGGCCTACTGCAATATGCTGTATGTGGGGCTGCCCTTGCAGGAGGAGAGTAACTGGTATGATAACAGATGGACAGGACTGTCCTTCACCACCTAGTAGGGATGGGAATTTCAGTTTCGGATAAAACCGAAAGTACCCGAAAATGGCCATGTTGGATGAATTCGAAATTTCTGTTCTTTTTTGGTTTCGATGCTATCGGATCTTTTGCATTGATTTTTTTACCAGATTTTTAACTTTGCGGTTTGTCCCCCATTGAAAAACCGCAATGTTAAAAATCCGGTACAAAAATCAATGCAAAAGATCCGATAGTACCGAAACCGAAAAAGAACAGAAATTCATGAGAACCGAAACCGAAATGGACCGAAACCGAAATTTTGCCCAGAGTCCCATCCCTACCACCTAGGGATTCCACCTTCCTAGATGCTTTGACCCAAAAAGGAGAGGAGCCACAAAGAAAGAGGTGGGGGTCAAAAGACTTTCCAGTCTCCTTCCAAAGTAGCCACACCCCTTTCAGAATGTCATGACATCACAATGCTCTGCGGAGGACGACACCCAAATCTATTTATCATTTTCATCTAACCCAGGTCCTGCAGTCTCAGTGCTCTTACCCAGGTCCTTGAAGACTGTTTGAGGGTTGCAGCTTATGCACCTCTTGATGGGGGCAAGGGGATTGCCATGAGCACATTACAACAGTGCTTCAAAGTCTGCACTGGTTGTCAATAGCATTTCAGACACAATTCATGGTGCTAGCTTTGACCAATAAAGCCTCAAATGACAAGGGTCCTACATATCTTAAAGGACCACCTTCATCCTTCTGTCCCTCCCTCAGCCCCTAAGGTCAGACAGGAGCACCCGCTTTTAAGTTTCACCATTGGCCCAGGTCTGTATAAGCCGGGCACACAGAGAAACATTCTTGGTGGCTGCTCCATAACTACGGAACTCCCTTTCTTTAGAGGTTCACCAAAATCCTAGCCTGGACATCTACCGAAAGCAGTGCAAGGCCTATTTATTTGGCCAGGCCTTTAACAGGCACGGGTACATTCTGGGGTGGGGGTTGAGTTTATAAGCATTTTATGGAGTTTTATACGTTTGTTATTGTATTTTGCGCCCTTTTCCAAAATGGTGCCGGCAGTGTCTCTGCCATTTTGGAAATGGGCGCGCGTATGCGCTGTTCCTGTGCTGAAGCGACAGCTTGTGACATAGAACTAGTTTGCGAGCAGATGCCATGTCTGCTCAGGCAGCAAAGAAGGATTTTTTTGCCACCCTCATAGCATCAGAGAAGTCCTGTCCTGCTGAGCTTTTCTGGGTGGTGAGGGGGCTGGTCGGTCCGGCCTCCCTCCGCCGGGAACTGGAATTGTCCAGTGCCCGCTGTGACATGTTTCTTGATTACTTCACTGATAAAATCACCTGATTCACCACAATTTTGATGCTGCACTTGGAGAACCAGAGGCTGTGGAAGCCCCACCTTGTCCAACTTTATGAGTTCAATTTCAGCCGATCTCACCTGCGAAAGATGTTCTTATGGCTGTTAGATCTTGTGAACTGGACCCGTGCCAGTCCTGGCTGGTCTAGGCCAGCTGGTGGACATTGGGGCCATTGCTGGTGGGACTGGTCAGTGCCTTCCTTTAGGATGGCAGGGTACCGAGCTGCCTCAAGGAGGTGGTGGTCTGGCCCCTACTCCAAAAAACGTCTCTGGACATTGACTCCCTCACCAGTCGTTGACCTGTTTAAAATTTGTTATTTAATGTTGGAATTTTAGATTTTATTGTGGTTTTTATATTGTTAAGATTGTTTTTATTTTTGTTGGAAGCCGCCCTGAGATGCCATTGGCATAGAGGGCGGCATATAAGTACAATAAAATAAATAAATAAATAAATAAATATCCTTCCCTTTTTAGGGAAGGTTATTGAACAGGTAGTGGCTTGGCAGCTACAGGAGCATCTGGACCAACTCCGTTTCTAGATTCCTTGCAGTCCAGCTTTTGTCCAGGTTTTACATACTCGCCGAAACGTTAAAAGGCTTGGGGCCAGGCGAGCTTCCTTGTATATTGCAGGAGCAAGCAGGCTGAATGAAAAGAATGGATATGAAGGAACAGAGGGTTGTAACGATATCAAAGTTGGATGAAACAATTGTTCGCAGTTCCTCAAGCAGCCGCTGCAACCCATGACTTCCTTTGTTGCTCTTTGATGCTCTCTCTGCTTTGCTCTTTCATTTAAGATCTTAACCTTTTCTCGCAATGAAACATTTGCAGTGTTTTATTAGGAACTTTGATGTCAGAACTGGCTTTGTCTTTTTTTTTTATCTCTTTGGTAATTTCAGTCTTTAACATTTTTTTTACATGTCTTTGCCCCATGTGGTTTGCTACCTCTGCCCTGACATAAACAGTCTTCAGGAGATTGCACACAGCCCAAGCTGGTGTACTTTGTACAACAAAGATTTATCTGAGAGGCTTCTAAGCCCTCAATTAAGATGTTAGCAACACACAGACCCCAAGGAATTTGCAAATTCCGAGAGCAGGAAAACGTTGTTACCCCTTTTGGGAAAAGAGAGAGAGAGAAAGTGAGAGAGACAAAACCAGTAATGAGTTTACTTTTCACTGGGTATTATTCCCATTGAGTACCCAAATAATGTCCATGCCTGACAGATACTCACACTTCCATTATCTTAAGTACATAAGAACATAAGAAGGGCCATACTGGGTTAAACCAGTGGTCCACTGAGCTCAGAACCTGTGTCTGACAGTGGTCAATTTTGGTCGTTTGGAGGAAGTACCCACCAGGTCGCTATGAGGAGATCCATTCCCCGTTGTTCACTTCCAGCTCCCGACAGTAAAAGGTTACACTCCCCAAACCTACCTGGCTAATCGCTGCTAATGGACCAATCCTCCAGAAACTTGTCCAGCCCTTTCTTTAACCCGGTTATACTACTGGCCTTGACCACGTCCTCTGGCAACAAATTACACAACTTAATTGTGTGCTGAGTGGGGAAAAAAAGCTTTCTTTTGTTTTAAATCTGCTACCCATTAGTTTCATGGCATGTCCCCGAGTTCTAGTGCTATGTGAGGGCATTTTTACACACATGTTAAAATTCTGGATGTTTCAGTCTTCTGGGTTTACAAGCCCACAAGTTAAGTTCAAGATGCATTTTTCACACACACACTACCCTGAGACAGTTCCTGGATGCATTCTTCACACACACACTGCCCTGAGGCAGCCTCAAGTAGCCGCAGCTGTAGACGTGAGGGGCTGCCATGGAAACCAAGTGACCACAGCTGCCTGGAGCAAAGCAGTTTACCAGGAGAACATTTTACACACAAAAGTTCTGGCAGAAGTTCTATGCAGAAGTTCAAAGAGCCAGATGTTTAAAATCTGGGTGAGTGAGTTAGACACACAGAAAGTTCAGGATGTAACAGCAAACATGCAGGAGAAATGTGTGTGTAAAAACACCCTGAGTGAGTCAATAACTGTTCCCTACATATTTACGTGTTCCATACCACTTGTGATTTTATAAACTTCTATCATATCCCCTCTCAGTTGTCCGATTGCCAAGCTGAAGAAATCCAACCTATCCAGCCTCTTTTCATAAGGGAGCTGTTCATACCCTTATCATTTTTGTTGCCCTTCTCTGTGACTTTTCTATTTCTACTATATCTTTTTTTGAGATGGGGTGGCTAGAATTGCACAAAATATTCAAGGTGTGTTGAATTATTGCATAGACTCATATATTGGCATTATTATATTTACAGTTTTATTCTCTATCCCTTTACAAAAAAGTCCTAACATTCTGTTTTCTTTGTTGATGGCCAAACCACACCATGCCACCACACGCTAATCTAAGGATTTCAATGTATTGTCCAGTGGCAGCTGGTGGTTTTTGAGGCTGGTGTGGCAGTGGCTGGGTTGAACCTTCTGCCGGAACCAAGGGCAGCAGTAGGCGGAGCCAGGGGCAGCGGTAAGCCAGTAGCGTGGCTTAACCCAGCAGCAAGTAGTTCCCAGGGTTAACATTGGGTGGACATTACATTAGTTACATTAGTTAATGCTGGAAACTCCTTGCTACTGTGTGAAGCACTCCCACTGGGGGATAGAGAGCACTCTTACTGGGGTCCCATCCACTCTCTCCCACCTGGTCCAAATTAATCACAGCAGGTTACAAAAATAGATTACATTGCCATCGCCTACCTTTATCCTGAACCCTCGAATCCTCAGTTTTCATGGCATCCTTTTCATTCTCTTCTCAGAAGAGAATGAAAGGGAAAAGAAGGACAAAAGAGAGTCGGAGGGAAAGGATTTGTTTTTGGTGCATGAGAAGAGTAAGGGGAAGAGATGGGTTCAGTGGGGGACAGGGGAAAGGGGTGTCCTTGTTGTCTGCAGCCTTCTCTTCTGCCATGCTCCTACCTGTTGGAAAAACAGTTCCAGATGACATCACCTTTTGCACCAACAAACCCTAATGACCACTAGGGGCATTTGGGAGTAGAGATAGTGAGTTAGTGTGTGTGTCACTTTAACCTTTCCTGATCTCTGCTTCTAAGCCCCCCTCCCAGGTGGGATGTGCCCAGGAAGTTCCTATTTGGACTTCCTCCTTCTTCCTGACCATTCTCCATTATTCCTAAATTCTCTCTCTGACCTTCAACATGTCTGGCCACCATGCTGGTGGCACCTAGCTAGTAAGACTAGGGATAGGCCTTTCCTATCACAATGTACTTCTCAATAAAGTAGTTTACTTTAACCTAGAAACAATCTCCAAGGTGTTGATTACTACTAAGCTGTTGCTACTAACAATTCAAGCTGCTTTTGGGGTTTTGTTTTTCTAACCATTAATAAAAATTCCCAACATAGGGTTATGGGCCCAGAATCCTCCTGAAGATCCTAACAGATTTTTTGGAATTCGAATTGAATCTCGTTGGAGAAAAGCACAGCTTATTTTTGTACCTGGTTTTTGTTTTGGAACAAGACAAGCAGCATGGAGAAAACTCAAGGGAACTTCAACATTCCAAAGCTGGAAGGAGCGAATTTCAAAGAGTGGAGTTTCCTCATGCAATCTTGCTTGAAGAGTCAAGGTCTTTATGAGGTGCTAACAACAGAAAGACCAACGGCTGCAGGAGCTGAACAAAAGCATTGGGACAGACAAAATGAAAAAGCTCTTGGGATTCTAGGAATCAATGTAAGTCCTAAGCTGTTTATACATTTTGAAAATGTTACTTTAGCCAGTGAAATCTGGAAAAGGCTGGAAACTCTTTATAACAGAAAGAGCCCCAGCGAAGCCATCTCTATAATACAGAGACTGTGCAATATGAAACTCAGAGAAAATGAAAATCCTACTGAGCATATAAGTGAAATACAATGCCTAGCAAGAAGACTGAAGGTTTTGGGAATAGATATTGGAGACACTGGGATTGTGGCTTTTGTCTTGAACTCTTTACCAGCTTCTTATGAATATTTGAAAACTGCTATAGATATTTCAGATAAAGTTATTGAATTGGACTATCTATCTAGCAAGTTGCATGAATGCTTTATCAAAAGGGCAAAGCAAACCTCTACAGATCAAGTTACAGCCTTTAGCTCAAAGAAAGGAGTAAAGAAAGGATGTTTTTCCTGTGGTAGTGAAACACACCTACGTGTTAATTGCCCAAGTGCCAAGACAATGGGGAAATCTAAAGCACCCATTAAGAGCCAGACAGAGAGCCTGGAGAAAACTGCTAGCTCTAAACAGAAGGAGAAAGAGAAAATTAAAGGTTTTAACGCCATGTCAAAAGTAAAAGATGATGTGATCTATATTGATTCTGGAGCAACTGAAAATCTCCTCAAGGATATAGAAATGTTTTCAGAAATTGAATTGGATCACAAAGTACCTATTTCTCTAGCAGATGGGAGAAAGGTCTTTTCAGAAGGGCGTGGTCAAGCAAAAATATTTTGTAAGCTCCCAGATGGTGAAATTGAACAAGTAATCATACATAAGGCTCTGTATGTGCCCTCGTTGAAAAACAATTTAATTTCTGTGAAATATGGAGTGAAAAATGGCTGCAAGTTTGAATTCATGGATGATCATTGCCTTGTAACAAGAGATGGTGACTCAATCCTGTATGCATCTCTGGGAGATAGTGAGCTCTTTGAAGTCCATAGTGTCAGTGAAAATGCAAATTTAGCAAGCAATCTCAAGTGCACCCACAGAGACTGTGATAAAACTTGGCATCGCAGAATGGGACATAGAGATGTTAATTCAATTCGCCAACTTGAGAAGAGGAATTTAATTAAAGACTTTAAACTGAAACTGTGTACTGAGAACTTAGACAAATGTGGATGTTGCATTTCTGCAAAAAGTGTTAAGCCAGCTTTCCACAAGCTAGAGGAGAGAAAGTCTCAGCGCCCTCTAGAGTTGATTCACAGTGATGTATCAGGTCCTCTGCAAAGGAGCATTGGAGGAAACCTGTACATAGTTACTTTTATTGATGATTTCTCAAGATTTGCCTATGTTTACACTTTGAGAGAGAAAAGTCAAGTGTTTGAAAAGTTTAAAGAGTATGTTGCATTGGTCAGCAACAAGTTTGGGAGAAAGCCTCAGAGACTAAGGTCAGACAATGGAGGCGAATACACCTCAAACGAAATGAAATCCTTTCTGAGAGAACAGGGAATTGAGCATGAGACTACAGCCCCATACTCTCCTGAGCAGAATGGTGTTGCAGAAAGGAAAAATAGAACCCTAATGGAGATGGCAAGATGTATGTTGAAAGATGCAAGTTTGCCAAGCAAGTTCTGGGGAGAAGCAGTGATGACTGCCAGCTATCTGCAGAACAGATTGCCAACTAAAGCCATAGAGAAAACTCCATTTGAACTGTGGTTTGGACACAAGCCTAGCCTAAATCACATCAGAGTTTTTGGTTGTGATGTGTATGCATATATACCAAAGGCAAAGAGAAACAAGTTGAATTGCAGAAGCAAGAAAGGAGTTTTATGTGGATATGTTTTAGGAGGCAAAGGATACAGAATTCTTGATGTTGAAACTGGTAATATTGAAATTTGCAATGTTGTGTACTTTGATGAAAGACACAGACCAACCAAAGGTGAATTACCAGACCTGGAGCCAAGGATCCAGATGCAAGAGGAACCAAGTGAGCAGGCCTTCAGCTACCAAATGCCAATCTGTGAACCAGAACCAGCTGCAGATTCAGAAGGGGTTACAGAAGCTGCAGATTCAGAAGGGGTCACAGAAGCTGAGCCAGAACCCAGGCGCTCACAGAGGTCCAACAAAGGAGTTCCACCCTTGAAATACTCCTACCTCACCACAAGTGCAGAGCTGCAAGAACCCAGCACATGGAAGGATGTTGACAGGATGCCAACCCATGAAGCTGAAAAATGGAGGAAAGCAGCAAAGGAAGAGATTGAATCTCTACACAAGAACAAAACCTGGACACTTATGGAACTACCTGCTGGAAGAAAACCTGTAGGTTGCAAATGGGTCTTCAAAATCAAGCAAGATGCAGAAGGGGATGTACAGCGCTACAAAGCCAGACTAGTAGCCAAGGGATACTCCCAAATATATGGAGAAGACTATGATGAAACATTTGCACCAGTTGTCAAGCACACTTCCATCAGAACACTACTTAGCATAGCAGCTTCCAGAAAGATGCATGTTAACCATTTAGATGTCAAAACTGCATTCCTGAATGGAGAACTTGAGGAAGACATCTATATGCAGCAGCCACCAGGCTTCGAGCAACCTGGAAGGGAGAAGCTTGTATGCAAACTCCAGAAGAGCATTTATGGCTTGAAGCAAGCAGCTAGAGCATGGAATGAGAAACTGAATCAGCTACTGCTTAAGGAAGGGTTCACACAAGGAAAAGCTGACCCCTGCCTGTACTCAAGATTCAGAGACAATAAGTGGACTTATATCCTGACTTATGTTGATGATCTGATCATCTGTTGTGAACAGGAGCAAGACAGTCACGAGATTGTTGAGCACCTAAACAAGGAAGTAGAGGTGAAGGAACTTGGAAGCATCTCACACTACCTTGGCATTCAAATAGAAAAAGAAGAAGATGGAAGTTATCTTCTCAACCAGAAAGCAAAGATCAAGGATCTTTTGGAATGTCTGGGACTGACAGATGCCAATGAGGCCAGAACACCAATGGATGTCAATTTCCTGAAACAAAGGGAAGATGATGAGCCTCTGGCAGGCAACAACCAGTACAGAAAAGCGATTGGCAAGCTTTTGTACATAGCCACAGTGACAAGGCCAGATATTGCCACAGCGGTGGGAATCTTAAGCAGGAAAGTAAGTGCCCCAACCAAGAATGACTGGACTGCAGTCAAGAGACTGGGGAGATACCTGAAGGGTACCGCGCACTACGCATTGAAGATTCCAGTAAGCAGCAACCCTAGACTGGTGGGATACATGGATGCAGATTGGGCTGAAGACATAGCTGATCGCAAGTCCACCAGTGGACACCTGTTTCTCTATGGAGATGGAGCCATAAGTTGGACTAGCAGGAAGCAGTCACTTGTTACACTCTCATCAACAGAAGCAGAATACATATCAGCTAGTGAAGCATGCAGGGAAGCTGTGTGGATACACAAGCTGCTGTTGGACTTTGGAATTGAAGAGCCAAAGCCTACCACGATGTTTGAGGACAACCAGAGTTGCATTAAGCTCTCACAAATGGAGAAGTCCAAGTCTCGAACGAAGCACATTGACATAAAGTACCACTATGTTCGAGAGGCACAGGAAGAAGGGCTAATTGACTTGAAGTATTGCCCAACTGAAGAAATGGTGGCAGATGGACTGACCAAGCCACTACCAAGGAATCGATTCCAGATGCTACGTGAGCGAATGGGAGTCGTGAGCCGGTGCGACAGGCGATGAGAAGGGGTGTTGGAAAAACAGCTCCAGATGACATCACCTTTTGCACCAACAAACCCTAATGACCACTAGGGGCATTTGGGAGTAGAGATAGTGAGTTAGTGTGTGTGTCACTTTAACCTTTCCTGATCTCTGCTTCTAAGCCCCCCTCCCAGGTGGGATGTGCCCAGGAAGTTCCTATTTGGACTTCCTCCTTCTTCCTGACCATTCTCCATCATTCCTAAATTCTCTCTCTGACCTTCAACATGTCTGGCCACCATGCTGGTGGCACCTAGCTAGTAAGACTAGGGATAGGCCTTTCCTATCACAATGTACTTCTCAATAAAGTAGTTTACTTTAACCTAGAAACAATCTCCAAGGTGTTGGTTACTACTAAGCTGTTGCTACTAACAATTCAAGCTGCTTTTGGGGTTTTGTTTTTCTAACCATTAATAAAAATTCCAACACTACCTACTTTCCCCTCTGTTTACAAGGAGATCAGTTGCAGGCCTGTATAGCAACCAAACACTCCCCATGCAAACCAGTATCCCCACCCAGTACCAACACTGTATCCCCAGCTGCCAAATGCCTGTACAAGCAAATATGCCTTTTTAAAGAGGTTTGGCAAGTTTCACGACACATTGCCACCAAACCAGACCTAGCCAGACCAGCATCCCTAGTAGCTACACCTTATCCCCAACAGTCAAATGCCTGTCCAAGGAAACAGGCCTTTAAAAAAAGTTTGGCCAGTTTCAGGGCTGAATTGCCACCAAACCAGGTCCACCGAGACCAGCATCCCCATTACCTACACTGTATCACTGGCAGCCAAATGCCTGTCCAAGCACAGAGGCCTTTTTTAAAAAATTGGCCAGTTACAGGCCTCTGTTGGCACCAAACTAGCCTCATCAAAATTTAAACAATGCATTTCTGTTTCTCAGCAAAAACCCCAGGCAAGATGCTCAAAGTCACACAGTCACAAGCAGAGAGACCAGAAATGACTTTCCAGCAGAAAGAAGCAGTGAAACAATGAAGGGACCATGACAAGTAGACCCACAAATTTACAAAATGACCTCTCTACTCATGCTTTTGACGGGAGAAGGAAAGCAGCAATGCATCATGCAAACACAGAGCAAGCAAAGCAAACAATCTTAAGGCAACAATGTTACGTGCAGTCCTTAGCACACCATAAAAGCAGCAGTGGGGATTTCCACTTGTCCCCCAAAACATGCTACACAGCTCTGTTGCAATGTAAGCGGTAGTTACTACTGAAACTAAAAATGGAGCATTCATGCAAGGACTAGCCATTAGTGAAAAAGCCTGCCACAACATCCCACCAAACTGAAAAGGCGGGCCCATTTTAAAACGCGAGGAACATTCTAGTAAAGTTTGGAAACCCTTCCATCCAAGCCCCTAGGTCCCCCATCCGTAAAACAGAAAGCAGACAGTTTACGTCAAAAAAAGCCAAGAAAGAGACCAATTTTAAGCAAAAGTAGCAATGGCCAGTGGGGGCACCAGAAAATGGCCACAGTCTTTGCACATGCTTGAGTGGTTTGGGAGAGGAGAGGGGGAAAACTAGCAGTGCACATGCAAACACGAACACAGAACAAGCAAAAGCAAACCAGGTCTTAAACCAACTGAACCATATTATGTGAAGTCTTAGCACACCACAAAAGCAGCAGCAAGAAATTCCAGATCTTAAACCAACTGAACCATATTATGTGAAGTCTTAGCACACCACAAAATCAGAAGCAAGGATTTCCACTTGTCCCCCAAAACATGCTTCACTTTTACAGCTCTGTTGAAGCCCCATTCTCTTCCCACCCCCCACAAGCAGCCCCATTCTCTCCCCCACCCCCCACACAAGCAGCACCCATTCTCTCCCCCCAAGCAGCACCCCAGGCCCCCTTTCCACCAGTGTTTCCCAGCAAAATAACTAGAAATAACTAACTCACCAATGGGGATGTGTCTGATGCAGGTCCAGCAGCAGTGTGGGGTAACAAAGCCACAAACAAGCCAGGCCAGCCAGCAGTCTCTCTCCACCAAAATGGCGCAGATCACCAGCATGCCAAATGAGGAGTGCTCTCTTTTAACCCCACCCTAGGGGCTGGGGTACAGGCAGGCAGCCTGAGCCCTCAACAACAGCAGCTGTGCACACTCGTACACACTGTCTGGGCATTTGAGTCTCCAGTCCAAACAGTCTATAGGGCTCTGTGGAACACTGCCCCCGCTGGTGGGAAAAGCAAAGTGCTTTTCCTCCAGTCAGGCAGCATGGGCTCTAAACCCAATAACCCAAATTGCTTTTGTAAAGTTTTGTCCCTTAAGGAACTCCTTAGAGCAAGCTCAGCAGGAGGCACTGGCCCCCACCCCATCAGTTCCTGCCTGCACATGTGTCCAGGGAGGCACAACAACAAAACTGAGCACACAGCTGATTGCTGAACTGGAGGACTCGGAGCAAGTCTGAAGCAGGTTGCTGGCTCCCCTCCCCCCCCCCCGGTGCTTTTGGGATTCAAGTGTGTGTGTGGGGGGGTAATTTGTTTTTTTCTTATTTCTTTTTAAAAGCATGATGAGTGTGTGAAGGGGGATCAGGCCAGGAGGGGCGCCATGCAATGCACACCGCCCGTAGTATTGTCCACAATGACTCCAAGGTCATTTTCCTGAGTGGTAACTCCTAATTTAAAACCCAGCATTGTGTACATAAAGTTTGGATTATTTTTTCCTACGTGCTCCACTTTGCTCTTGTCCACAATTAAATTTAATCTGCCATTTAAATGGCCAGTCATCCAGTCCTACAAGATCCACCTGCAATTCTTTACAGTCAGCTTGTGTTTTAACTATCTTGAACAACTTGGTGTCATCTGCAGATTTGATCACCTCACTCCTTACTCTCCTTTCCACATCATTAATGAATACATTAAACAATAACGACCCTAGTAACTTCTATTCTACACTATTAACTTCTATTTTGTTTGTTTCCCAAGTATTCCAATTTTGGGGTTTTTTTCAGGTTTTTGTTGTTGTTGTTGTTATTACCAGTGTTCAATCTATACTAGGACTGTAACAAATAGTACTTCCAGGTATTTGGGCTGATTTCTGAAGTTCCGGGTAATCGGCCCAAGGACTATGGGGCCCTTTGGCGCTCTTTCCGAAGTTCTGGAATTCGGAAATGGAATTCCATACCTCAGAAATCTTCTGAACTTCAGAAAGTGGAAACTTGGAAATTCAAAACTGTTTGGCGACAATTTAGCATCTTAGCTGTCAGAACAGTAGAAGTTACACTTTACAATTAGGCTGCGCTGTGCTATGCGGCATCCACAGATTTGGTAAAAAAGAAAGAAGACAACACACACAACCCCGCAAACCAGTGTGCAACCGTGGAAAAATAAATCCCACCCAAAGCCAGCCAGCCTGCCCAGCAGACAAAATTATAACACCCACAAGAAAGAAACCAGACATTCACCCCCCCACCCCCAGGGGCACCCTCTTGGCATGGCATTGGTACTGTAGCACTGGTAACTTGAATAGACCGGGCAAGGGGAAGTGGAGCCAGGCAGAGAGATCCCTCTGGCCTCATGGTGCCAAGTATAAATCAAGCAGCAGGCAGAACTAGAAGCAATGTGGCACTTAGTTATTATTATTATTTTTTAAGCATGGCATGCTAAATGTAAAGGTAACTCCGATCCCACAGCATTGTCCCTATGGACAGGTCAGGCCATGCCATGCCATGCCATGCCATGCCATGCCAGGAGGAGTGCCTGGCCCTGGTCTGGCATGGTTTGGCCTGGCCTGTCCATAGGGCCAATGCTGGGGGACGGGGGTACCTTTACATTTACCATGCCATGCTTTTAAAAATGAACACACACACACACACACACTTGGAAGAATTCCCTCCCCCAGTCTAGGACCCACCCCCCCTCACAGAGGGGCAATGGCTAAACTGAGGAGGTACCCAAATGCCCCTACCCACTCTCCTCATCTCTCACCCAGGGGAGTATGCCTAAACTATCCAACACGCCCATTCCTCCCACTCTCCATGCCCAAAACATATGCCCATAAAATAACAATACAATGCGGCCAATCCCAAGTCTTATTGGGATGAGGAGGATCCTGTGAGGATCTCACATGTAGCTGTGTGCACATACAAGTGCATGTTGTTGTAGTCTTCTTGAGTCACTGTCCCTTGCTAGCCTGCATTTTTGTGCACTGCTTGGTTGGCATAATGATGAAAGTGGGTGTGCTCACTGCTGATGGTGGGCCATGCTGTGGGTACACTACTGTTGTTGTTTTTTAAATATCTGCACACAGTTGCACTTTTGTGGGGTTGTCTTCTGGAACAATTGTCCCACTCTTGCTAGCCTGCTTTTCTGGGTAGTGCTTTTCTGGGTAGTGCTTTGGCTGTGGGTTCAAGAACTTTGAAACAACTTTCCAAAATTTCTGAAGATTCTGAAGTTTTCCGAGATCCTGAATTTTGAGTCCGAATTCTGAAACTTCAGAAACAGCGCCAAAGGGCTGCCAAGTACTCGGGCCAATTATTTGGAACTTTGGTATTCAGCTCGAGTACTCGAAAGTAGTATTCGGTATAACCCTAGTCTACACATACAATAAGGTGGGTATCACCGGTTGCAGTAGGGACGGAGCTGTTGCGGTTGACCTTCTGGAATGCTCTATGATCCCTCGTTCTTTTCCCCACTCTCACTATTTTTGTAATTTTGATGGTAGTTGCATGGAGGACCTCTATGATGTGGATATTGTCTGTACTGGTTATGGTCTGCTGCATATTTATTGTCTTGCACTGGAATTCCACCAGGACCTGTAACATTAGCTGCCTCCGCACCCTTCTCTCCTTCAACCACATCAAATTCCACAGTCTCTCCATCTCATACACTGCAACGATACTTCCTGGGATTGTTCTTCTTTATGGCAATCTGGTGGACCTAATGACATCTTTCTTGGTGTCATTCCTGTTGATGAAACAATAACCATTCCTTATGTTGAACCATTTTACTGTCCTCAAAACCTTCATTGTGATGACCTTCTCGTTCCCTCCAGTGGACAAGGACACGATTCCTTCCAACAAGCGATAATCATCCTGGGGAATAAATATTATTAATTATTATTAATTTTAATGAGCCTGATAAGCATGGATTTGTGGTTATGCATGACTGGCTGAGAACGAGTTATAGTATATGCAGCAGCCCACCCTGGTTTCACGGACAACTTTCCCAAATAACCGGTGCAGCTTTAGCACAGTATTCCTCCATTAGCTGTTTAAGGATATTATTTCCAACTAATAATGGGACAGCAGCAGTATACTGGTGATCGGACAAACTAGCATTCAGATACTAAACTTCCTGCTACTGCCATAGTCCTGGGAAGGAAACTGTACTTCTAACTCAAGGTATCCAATGTAATGGATAGTCTGCCCTGCTGCTTCTTCAACTCTTAAAATGTCGCTGAGAGGCTACAACTCTCCATGCGGCAAGTGATTCTGAAAGAAGGACTCAGAGATAAGAGTGACTTGGGATCCTGTATCAAGCAAACATTTACAATGAACTCCATCCACCACAGCTGAGCTTTCACAAGCCTCTCCCACTAATCCTGGAGGAAGTGTTGCCAGGGCTTGTTAGGCTGGATTCACATGTGAAGTAATTGGATTAAGGTGGGGGCTTTAACTGATAGGAGCCAACCCATGCCCCTCAGGATAGACTCCTATTTGTTTAAATCTGGTGTTGCCTTGAGGGCTGGGGACAATCGTTTACCTCACATGCCATTCATGGTATTTTTGGTACACTTTTTGTTATACCAGTGGAGCAGTCACATTGTTAGTACACAGGTAGCAAAGGTGACCACCCTCCCTGCCAAACTCTGTTCCCCCAACTTGTATTGCTCACAGGAATAGCTGTACATTCAGTTGGGGCTGGTGATTTTCTTTCAGAGATGGGCCCTTCTGCAACCAATCTTTGGACTTGCTGTTTCAGTTGTAATGATACCGCAGGGGACTCATGCAACAGTTTTTGAGGCTGCTCTACGGATCTGTCTTCAACGGTAGTCACTAACGCCTTCATCTTCTGCCCAGGTCCAGTGAGGTGAGGCCTCCGTGTATCCTTGGCATCCTGTTCTTCTTCTACCATTTGCATTTCCATAATAAACTCGAGTAGGAGAGCTGCCTTATCTCAAGCTCACTCCCACAGACAGTCAGGCAATAAACTTTCTATAATTTCCCTCCTTTTTGCATTTTCAGATAAGTCACAGTACTTAATGAGCCTGAGCTCTCCAGGTGTCAAAATCCCCTTCCCCTGCTGGTTTTGGGAAAGACCCCGAAAAAATTCTTGCATGGTAAGACCGCCTCACCCCCTGTGGTCATCCGGGGGTGCCCTGTTCGAGGTCCCCTGAGTCTTCTGGGGAGTCATGCAGGAGAGGGCATTCTCGGTGGTTGTGGAACTCCCTTTCAGTAGGGGTGCAGCCGGCTCCAGTTCTCCCCTCTTTTCTGAAAAGTTGTAAGACCTGGCTGTTCCACCAGGCATTTGGTGGAGGAGAGGGGTGAAGGGGGGGGGAATGGGGGGGGCGGGGGGGTGGTGTTAAATGTCGTCCTCCTTTTAGCCCTTTTAAAAATGTTTTATATATTGTTTTATTTGTGTTTTTATATTGTAAGCTGTCCGGAGCTGCCTGATGGCTGGAGGGGCAGGGTATTAAATTGAAAAATCAATAAAATAAATAAATTTAGCAGTTGAAAATACAGACCGTTTCTCCACAACCATTTTGATCACTTCAGGGGGGTTCAGCAACTCAGAATTGAAAGGGGTGTGTGTAGCCGGGACGTTTGTCGAGCTATTGCGGGGAAAAAGGGGAAAGCATCTGTTTTAGTTATTAAAAAATAAATAAATCACTGGATGTGTGCAAAATGGCAGCTGGGGCCATTGTACACATGCATGTCCTTTTCCAGAAAGGTGCCAGCAACATCGATGCCATTTTGGGAAAGGACAGTCATGCGCAGAATGGGTCCAGCGGTCATTTTGTACAGGCACAGCGATTTTTCTTTTTTATTTAAAAAAATTAACAAAAATCACTGCGCATGCATCAACTTCCCACTGGCCCATTCTGCCCATGTGTGTTCTTTTCCAAAATGGCAACAGAACTGTAGACATCATTTTGTAAAGTGGCTTCCTAGGTGCAGAATGGCCTGGTGACCATTTTGTCCATGTGCAGTGATTTATTATTTTTTAAAAATTATTATTAATTTAAATCAAATTAAATGAATGAATAAATAAAAAAACAACAAAGACCATTTTAATGATCCCCCCCCCAAATGAATGGGGTTTTATAAATCCAGATGAAAACAAAAATGGAAAGAAATGATATGCCTGCTGCACACCCCTATTTTCTGAGGCAGAGCCCTCCCTGGCTTCTGCCTCTCCCAACAACTTCCTGAACTTCAGGCTCAGACTTTAGTAGGGATGTGCGAGAACGCGGTTCAGATGTTCGGACGTTTGGTCATTTGGTTTGAAACCCAAGTTCAGGTTCAGTTGTTCGGTTCAGCGGAGTTCAGTTTGGCAGAGTTCGGCTGAACATCCGAAAATAGCGCTATCGATCCCGATACCAAAATCGATTTTTTTCCCCGGTATCAGTATCATTTGGCCCTGAAACCACCCCTGGTCTCCATTCCTGGTACCAGGAAGTCTGCTCCTCAGCTGCCTCCCCCTTCCAGACATCTTTTTCCTGCCCAAAGTCACATTTTTCCCACCCCCGAACTTTTGGCGAGGGGTAGGGGTGGGGTTGGGTGAGGGGTTTCCCCACATATTGTATTTTTAAATTGTTTTAAACTTTTTAATGTTGTTTTTATTGAATGTTGTTCACCGCCCTGGGCTGCCCTGAGGGCAGGAGGGGCAGGATGTAAAATTTAAAATTATAAATAAATAAATAAATAAATAAATAAACTCAGAACTCATCTGAACTTTTCCGAACTGTTCGGCCGTTCGAATGTTCGGTTTGGATATTTGGTTCGGTCACCTGAACAGGCCGTTGATCATGAGATCTTGGTGACGTGCATGCGGGATTGTGCAGGGGTTGGTGGGACTGTTCTTAAATGATTCCGCTCCTTCCTGACTGATAGAACTCAGCGAGTGGTGCTTGGAGATTCATCCTCTCGTGTGGATTCCCACAGGGTTCTGTCTTGTCCCCTCTCCTGTTTGATGTGTATATGCAGCCGCTTGGCGAGGTGATTAGGGGGTTTGGCCTATGGTGTCATCAATATGTGGATGACACCCAGATTTACCTCTCTTTTTCCATGGAACCAGGCCCATCAGTCTCGGTGTTTACTCGGTATTTGATGACTGTGGGGGACTGGATGAGGAATATTTTACTGAAGCTGAATCCTGACAAGACGGAGGTGATGTTAGTGGGTAAGGCAATGGAGATGTCAGCCCCCATCATTGATGGGGTCTGCCCTCCATTGGTCTCCCAGGTGTGGAGTCTGGGAGTGATCCTCGATTAACAGCTCCACCTGGATGCCCAGGTGGAGGCTGTGGCGAGGAATGCCTTCAGCCAGTTATATCTGATGTGACGGCTTCGGCCTTATGTTTCAGACTCGGACCTGGCCACTGTCATCCATGCTTTCATCAGCTCTAGATTGGACTATTGTAACACACTCTACGTGGGACTACCCATGGTGATGGTTTGGAAACTGCAGCTCATGCAAAATGTGGTGCCCCATCTCCTGGTTGGACTGGGTATCCGGGAGCATATTACACTGCTGCTCCGTTCTCAGCACTGGCTGCCGATAGTTTTCCGGGTCCAATTGAAGATGTTTGTCTTGGCCTTTAAAGCCCTAAATGGCCTAGGCCATACCCATCTGCAGGACCGCCTCATCCCCCATGGTTATGAATTAGCCCCTGTGGTCCTCTGGGGGTGAGCTGCTCGAGGTCCCCCGAGTTCTTCAGGGGGCTACACAGGGGAGCACATTCTTGGTGGCTGCACCTCAGTTGTGGAACTCCCTTCTGGTGGAGATCCGGTTAGCTCTGGATCTCCCCTCTTTTCAAAGACATTGTAAGACTTGGCTTTTCTGCCAGGCATTTGGAGGGGGAGACGAGGGAGTGGGTGGCTGGGGGGTTAGGATGAGGGTGGGTGGGAAATTTTACATCCTCCTTTTATGAGTTGTTCTGTTTTATTGTCTGATTTTATTGATTGTAAGCTGGCCTGAGCTGCCTGCGGCGGGGAGGGGGGAGGGGAGACATGATAAATAAATAAATAAATAAATAAATAAATAAATAAGAAGCTAGAGTAGTCCATTCAAGTTAAGAGTTTTCCACCAGAATACCCCACCGTGCCTGGTGCAGAGATGCCATATTCAGTCAGAGAATGGGCTTTATCATCTTGCTAATGGAACACAGATGCATGTCAATCATTGCCCACCCTACCCAGGCTTGGGTAAGCAAGACCAGTGTAAATCAACTGGGCTACAATAACCAGACAGTTTCCCCATTGTTTTCAAAAGGAGCAGCTCACTTGTAACGAGCTATGATTGGAAACCACAGGAACCAATAAGTCCTGGTGCCTGGAGCAATTATTCAAAATCCATCCCTGCATCATCAGCATGACTAATTCTAACCCATAAAGATAAGGCATCTAATTGAGGGCTAGCTTTGAGGGTGGCATCTTGACACCACAGTTCTGTACCTTTAACCACCCCTCTCATTCCTACTCGCTAACACAGAACTAATTAACATGCCAATGAGACACCTGGGCTTTAACATGCGAAGAGGCAAAGGATGCAGAAATTAAACTGCTACAATTAATTACGTTTGCCTCTCTGTGCCGAGCACCAGTGCCTTGGGATTCCCTTGCTTGTCTTGGTGCCTATTGTTCATCTCTCTCCCTGGTAATAAGGCAACACTTGTAGAAATTAATTAAATGGAAATTGATTAAAGTTGTATGTTTTTTTTTCTCAGCAAAGTCAATGATGCTTGTTATGATGCTGTGGCGATAGGAAAGAAACTAACGTGCACCCTTCCAGAGCCGGAGGCAGGAGAACAAAGGGAAGAGACTGTGCAATGCAAGAGAAAAAAGTGAAGGTATTAATTCTGCGAGAACATTTTGGCATCACAATCAGGATACCATGGTGCTCGGGGCCGTTTAATGAGGAGGGCTGCCATATTGGCCAAATCAGGGCTTCAAGAATAGTCCTGAAATGTATAGTGGATGTTGTATTGGTGGCAGAGAAAAACTAGACAGCTGAAAAAACAGGTATGCCTGTAGAAGCCATGATACTCAGTCAGCTTCCTGACAAATTGAGTACCATGAATAAGTAGTAGGAATGGGCGAACAGAACTGAGTTCGGAAATTCGGTTCGGTTCGGTTCGGAAGTTCGGTTCAGTCGACCAAACTATTCGAGTTCGGTCCGAACTCCGAACTTCCAAACAAAATTTGGAAATTCAAACCCCATTGAACTAAATGGAATATTATCTTTTAGGGATGGATGAACAGAACCAAGTTTGGAAATTTGGTTTGGTTCGAAAATCGAGTTTGGTTCGGAAGTTCGGTTTGGTCCACCGAACTGGTCGAGTTCGGTTCGAACTTCGAAATTCCGAACCACGTTCACCCATCCCTAATAAGTAGTCTTCATTCAACAGGAGCATTTGGAGGCTGTGATGGAATCAATGGGATCAGCGGAATTAATGGGAAACCCCCTCCCTATCCCTGCCCACTAAATGCTTTAACAACAACAAAAAAGTTTTACACTGCTACTGGGGTGCACATGAGGGCCTGATGTAAACCCCCCCAAAAAACTTTTTCATCCCAATTTTCAACCTTCTGGTGCTGAGGGTTTGTTTTTTCCCCCCCTCATGATTCCTGTAGCAGTTTATCAGTTTACTCTTTAGTATGAATTGATAAATCAGTAATGGGAATACCCAGTATTTGGGGGTAATTAGGGTGCCAGGCTGTTCCCAGGTAATCCATCCAACAACTGACACCAGACTCAAAAGTGTGATTATTACCTACTGGTAGAGAATGAGCAGTAGCTCTCGCCGAGCTTCCAGAATCCAGACCCAGGCAAATACAGTATGTGTGACTGCAGAGGGGACCACATGTTGGGGACCAAAGTGACCCTTAACTTAGAGCTGAAATGAATAGTAAACATTTTATTCGTAAGTATTTCCAAGTTTCTGGGGACTGGCTCCGAGTTTTTTGCTGGTTCTCGGAAACATGGACAAATACTTGGTACTTAGTAAAATACTCACTAAATTAAAACTGAGTACTGAGTATTTTCTGAATACCAAGTACTGAGTCACCTTATATAGGGGCAGGAAAAGCCCCATATGTTGGTCCGAGTACTGGACCATGTACTGAGTATCACACACCAGGCTGATTCTGTTACTCTGTAAAACTGAGTTGAATACTGATATACTCGCTAAAAATTGAGTAATTTCAGATACTGAGTTTCAACACTACCCTTAACACACAAAATCCATGAATATGACAACATGTGTTTAATGAACACTTGCATAAAAATGCCGGTCCACAGAACCACAAACGCTGGGAGCTCTGGCCTATAGATTAGAACTGAATCAAATAGAAGAGGTATTTTTCAAGTTTAAATATGCCATTCTGGTTGATAATGGTTGATTCCTTCATTCAGCTGTAGTCGTCATTATTTTTTTACAACTGGAATTATGCCCAAATGCTAGCAGGGTGAAGAATGGCATTGACCACAGTCCCAAGCTCCCTCCACATGGAGTCTGAGCAGCACTATGCAATTACAATGGATGTGTGCACGGGTTGTCTGTGGCACACGTGGGGCATGGGATCACCCGTACCGTTCCTCACAGGTGCAGCTTGAGAGTTATTTCAGACACAGCATTCACATTAGTATCTCTGTCAGTGGGGGGCGGGGGGTTTCCTCCAACAGAGAAGCCCTCTTTAGGTTGGAACAAGCTCTTTAAGGAACTCAGCTGGAGTTTGGGTCAGGGAGTGAGGGAGTTGGAGGGGGCAATTGCAGGAGAACTGAGCTAGGTGGGAGAGGGACAAGGGGGAACTCATTGTAGTATATGAGAGGTGATGTGTTAAGAGCTGATAGTAGGGGTGGGCTGCACAAAAAATGTATGTAGATATGTAGGTGCGCTAGGTGGGGTATCCCATAGTATGACTGAATATTGGAGGGTTGATCCTACAGAAGGTAAGTCCCAGGATAGGGTGTGAGACCCAGGGCCAGGATGGGGGATCAGGTTCTGTGATGAAGAAGGACCAGAATGGGGTACTCCACAAGTGACGGAAGCAGTGCCGCAACACTTCCCTCATCCTGGAAGTACCAGCACCAGCTGTAGCCATAGAGGAACAGGACTCTGGGAGAAAGGATGGTGTTGTTTGTCCTCTGGGGTCCATTTTCAGAAGCCTGGAAAGGCACTACAGGCCAAGCTCTCCCCAACCCCATGCCACTTGAAACCTGTTGTGCCCGTACGGCTCCAGCTGTGGGTCATGCTTCTGGTAGGAAGGAAGGGGAACCATTGCTGGTGTCATCACTTGTGGAGGGCTCCATTATGCCCAACCCCCATCGCAGGAGAGGATCCACTCCCCCACCCAGGACTTTCCATGGGGTCCTTCCCCTCATGGGATCACAGGGTATTTTCAGATATTATGGGCGGCCGGTTCACAACAGCGAACGACCAGGGAGGGTGAACAGCGCAACCACGCCCGGGGGTGGGAAAACGACCCAAACAGATGTGCCGGGAATGGGACCACGGGCCGGAACCGGGCCACACCATCGCGGGCCGCGGCAGCACAACAGATGTGCAGCCGAACCCCCGCCGGGCGCTAAACCCCCACAAGGCAGGGGCAGGACACAGACATGGCCGCCTGAGGGCAAACGAAGCCACAAGGCACAAAAGGGAACGCCCACACAAGGGAAACGGGAAGGGAGGGGGGAAGAGCGAGAACAGGCTGACAGCCGGCACACACAGCGGACCCGCTGCGGGGCACAATGCACGACCACACGCCCGGGCAGACACACACGCACACCAGGGAAAGGTCAGGAAGGGGGGGCAGGGGCGCCCGGAACACCCCACCAGGAACAATGGGAGGGACGAGGGGGGGCACCACCGAGGGGCAAGGCACAG
>QEPC01010034.1:3828314-3856076 GCA_003113815.1 Sphenodon punctatus | reverse complement strand
GTCGCTGTCTCTGCCTCTGCCTCCACTCTCTTCCGCTTCCCTCCTCGCTCCATCCCGCCACGCTTGCTTGCTGCTGCTCTCGCTTTAAATCTCCCTCCGGTGGTTGTGTTGATGCTGGTTGCCTGGCAGCGACGCTGCGTGCCTTGTCCCTGGCTGGGGCTCGTTTGGTTTGGTTCCGCTCCGGGATTGGCGTCCAGACGTTACTTTTCCTTGGTTCCCTGTGGGGGTTCATTTGACCACGCTTCCCGGGACCTTCCCCTGGCTAGCCTGGGAAGCGTGGTTGAAGCTGACCCCATGTGGGTATTGAGCGTGATGAACATCTGGCGCACGCCGTTCAGACGTTCCGGGCCCTTTGGCCCCACGGGGGGGTTGAGCGTGGTTCAGTGTGGTTGAGCGTGATCTCGTAACGTCTGAAATCACCCACAGTCTTGTCTGGCCCTGCCCAATGCCTGGCCAAGTACCGTTCCACGACATCTCTTTAATTAAGGCCCTGAAGAAACTTATTCAGACTTTACAGTTCTACTCCTAATGCCTTCAAACTAACTGTGTCAGGCTGGTGAGAAATATTAAAGGAGTGTGCTCTTTGTACAAGAATATGCATGAATTCTTTTTTCCCCTATTCGAGAGTTAATATTTTCATACAGATGGAGGAATAAAAGCCACAGGATTTCACAAATTCTGGAACCCCCAGGGCTTTCACCTTCTCTATAGAAATGCAAGCCATAAATTCATTTCATTGTCACGGTCACACCTAGTCAGTTTGGTGGCACTGGGGGTTTTATGAAGCGTGCAGAAATTTGCTGGTTGAAAACAACCATTATATTGCAAATGGGGCTAGGAAAACTTCTCCAAAGCCAACAAGTAAGGCTCTTTTGAAAATCGGAATGGTGCAAAACATCCTATAGACATGTGTGAACTAGAAAAAATGAGAAAATGACTAGTGCCATCTATTGGCGGAAAACTAGAGTGCTGGTAGGGAACTCAGGCCCATCTGCATATTGCCAAATAAGGTACGGTTTGGGAGCTGCTATTTGTTTGGATCCTACCGAGTTAAGATATTTGCAAATATGTGATTTTGTGTTTGGGCTGTTTAATGATGTTGTATTTGGGATAAATATGTTGACTCTAAAATTAATCACCGTTGCAATCAAGCGCCAGTGGAAGAGAGGATTTGAATGGAACAGGAGTTAAGAGTCATTGCTGAGTGGATAAATGCTGGCATGCTGTCTAATGCTCTTAAGGGGCTTTGAAATGTCATTACAGATTGGATCTGTGCTAGCAGCTATGAAGCCTAATACTCTAGCAGCACAAGGGAAAAGATTGCTGGGTGGGGACCCTGGCATCCTACTGGAATCCATGAAGAATTATTCATGCACCTCGCTCTGTGGGGGAATGGGGAGGGATAGTCCGTTGAGAAGCATGTGAAAAATAGTCATCTAGGTAGTGCAGTTTTGATGGAAATTCATCTGGGGCAAACATTACTTTACTTGAATCTGATGTGACTTCAGCTGGATTAATTACCGCATATAGGTTTGGGTACAGCTGAAATGGATAATATGAAGTATGGAAATATTAGCAGTATTGCACATGCATAATTAGCAAAAATGCAGTGATCAAACTACTGAAATGACCATACCATTTAAAATAAATGGGAAAAAAAATGGTACTGGAAATTACCAATATCAGGATTGGACGTCAGCGTTCTGGGACATTTTGTCACACTGGGTACTCGAAAATAGGTTCCTGAAATTTTTGAGTCGATCTGAGTACTGAAAATTTGATGGGTAAACCCATTTTTGTGGGTACTCATTTCAGTTCTTACCAGAATTGCGGGCTCTAATAGAGATCTAAAAGAATGTCATTAGCCCTTTGCCTTTAAATTGTTACTTTTCAGGCAACACTTACCAGGGAATTTGTGATGCGGAGAGTAAGCAAAAATGCTACTGATAGACAAGGCAGGATTTTGGGGATACAGGGAAAACAAAAGACATCTGGGGTATTTATTGTATGGAAAACACTCGTGGCTTAAATCTTTGGATGCATGTCAGTCTCATTTCAGACAAAACCACATTTCTATCATTTTTTTCTCAGGTGGAAAAAACATTGTATTCTATTTGCATTTTTGAGGACTAATTATATGAGCAGGGAATGCTCCACAATTAAAGTCAATGGAGCCCCGCAGTTTCTGCGCGGCCCTATGTGCTGGTAATGAAGGTGCACGCGCCGATGCGCAGGATTCGTGGGGATTGAGATTGGCCCCAATGGAGGAATAAAAACCCTGAGGGTGCAACCATCCATCTACTGGAGTCAATGTCAAAATCATTCAAACTTTCACCCATTGAAATCAAGGGTAAAACACCCATTCCCTATAGTGTTGGAGAAACATCCTGCTAATGGAGTTAGGAAGCTTTCAGGTTCCTTTTTAGAGTCTGGAGGTTTTTTTTAAAAAAAAACCAAACAAACAAGTTACTTTAAAAATTCAAGAGGTTGAGAACGCAGCAATTCTGAGCTTGGAAAACATGGGACAAAAAAAAAAATACACCCCCGCCCCCCATAGCTGAAAATAGGGCTGTACCGAATAGTACTTCCGGGTACTCAGGTCGATTTCCTAATTTCTGGGTATTTGGAGGCACTTCTGAACTTTTTCCGATGACCCAGAATTCAGAACTTGGAATTCTTGGAACCCTGGAAATACTCAGAACTTGGAAATTCAGAACAGTAGTGTACCCACAGCATAGTCCACCATCAGCAGTGAGTGAATCCACTTTAAAATCATTACGCTGACCAAGCAGTGCACAGAAAAGCAGGCTAGCAAGTGTGGAATATTCGCTCAAAAAGACAACAACCCCACAAAACAGTGTAACTGCATGAAGAAATCCCACCAAATCCCACCAGTCAGATCAGCAGGCAAAATTATAACACACACAAGAAAGAAACCAGATATTGGGCATTTTTACACACACCTTAAAGTGCTGGTCTTTCAATCTTCTGGGTTTACAAGTCCACAAGTAAGTTCCGGATTCATTTTTCACACACACACACTGCCCTGAGGCAGTTCCTGGATGTATTCTTTACACACACACTGCCCTGAGGCAGCCTAAAGTAGCCGCAGCTGTAGGTGTGAGGAGCTGCCATAGAAACCAAGTGAGGACAGCTGCTTGGAGCAAAGAAGTTTACCAGGAGAACTTTTTACACACAAAAGTTCTGGGAGAAGTTCTATGCAGAATTTCAAAGAGCCGGATGTTTAAGATCTGAGTGAGTGATTTAGACACACAAATTTCAGAATGTAACAACAAACATGCAGGAGAAATGTGTGTGTTAAAACACGCATTGACACACACACTGAGAGGCACACTCTTATTTATTTATTTATTTATTTATTTATTAAAGGCATGACATTTGTACTGTGGCACTGGTAACTTGAACAGCCCCATCAATGGGAAGTTGAGCTGGGCAGAGAGATCCCAGTCTGGCCTCATGGTGACAAGCAGCAGGCAGAGCAGTAGAAGTTCCTTTTTTAGGGAAGGTTATTGAACGGGTTGTGGCACGGCAGCTCCAGGAACATCTGGACCGCACCGGTTTCCTTGATCCCTCCCAGTCTGGGTTTTGGCCTGGGTACAGTACGGAGACGGCCTTGGTGGCCTTGGTTGACGATCTCCGCCTGGCGTTGGACCAGGGTCGTCAGACCTTACTGGTCCTGCTAGACCTTTCGGCTGCATTTGACAAAGTCGATCATGAGGTGTTGGTGACTCACCTGCGGGACTGTGCTGGAGTTGGCGGGACAGTCTTGGACTGGTTTTGTTGGTTCCTGGCCGGGAGAACTCACTGGGTGGTCTTGGGGGAGTGTACGTCTTCCCCCCACGACCTCACATGTGGAGTCCTGCAGGGTGCCATTCTGTTCCCCATCTTGTTTAACATCTATATGCAGCCATTAGGGGAGATCGTGAGAGGGTTTCAGGGCATGCAGTGTCATCAGTATGCTGATGACACTCAGCTCTACCTCTCCTTTTCCATCGACCCAGGCCATGCAGTCTCCTTATTTTCCCAGTGCCTGTCAGCTGTGGGGGCTTGGATGAGGTTGAGCCATCTGCAACTGAATCCTGACAAGACGGAGGTGATGTTGGTGGGCGAGGGCTTGGGGAGCCTGGGGGTGGTTGAATCTCCTCTTGTTGGGGGGGTTCGCCCCCCCATGGTGTCTCAAGTGCGGAGTCTGGGTGTGCTCCTTGATTCGCGGCTCAGCTTGGAATCTCAGGTTGTGGCCGTGGCGGGGAGTGCGTTTCGGCAGTTACATCTTGTCCGGCAGCTTCGGCCGTATCTCTCAGACTCCGACCTCGCCACTGTCATCCATGCCTTCATCACCTCGAGGCTGGATTACTGCAACATGCTCTACGTGGGGCTGCCCGAGAAGCTGGTCCGGAGGCTGAAGCTGGTGCAGAATGTCGCGGCCCGTCTCCTTACGGGAGCAGGTCACAGGGAGCACATGACACCAGTGCTCCGGACTCTGCACTGGCTGCCTATAAAGTACCGGGTCAGGTTCAAGATGCTGGTTTTAAGCTTTAAAGCCCTTCACGGCCTGGGTCCAGCCTATCTGCGGGATCGCCTCACTCCCCATGTACCCGTGCGACCCTTGAGATCGTCCGTGGGAGCCTTTTTGGAGGTTCCCTGGGCGAGGCAGGTGGTCACCGATGTTAGATCTTTTTCGGTGGCTGCCCCTGTGCTGTGGAATTCGCTCCCGGAGGAGGCTCGGTTGGCTCCCACCCTCCTGCTGTTTCAGCATGTATGTAAGACCTGGTGGTTTCCTCAGGCTTTTGGCGAGGGGTAGGGGTGGGGTGGGGGTGGGGATTTCCCCACATACTGTATTTTAAAATTGTTTTAAAATGTTTAATTTTGTTTTATTGAATGTTGTTCGATGTCCCGGACTGCCCTGAGGGCAGGAGGGGCAGGATATAAATTTAAAATAAATAAATAAAGTTATAGTCACACTTTACAATTGACTCTGCACTGTGTCATGCCATAGACTTTGTAAGAGGGAAGACAACACAACTGCACAAACAGTGCAACTATATGCAGAAATCCCACCAAAAGCCAGCCAACCAGCCAAGCAGACATAATTATAATAACACACACAAGAAAGAAACCAGACATTCGCACACTTATTTTTTAAAAAGGGGCACCCACTTATTTTTAAAAAAGGCATGGCACTGGTGTGGGGTTGTTCTGGTAACCTGAACAGCCCAGACAAGGGGAGCTATGCAGAGAGATCCCTCTGGCCTCATGGTGACAACAGTGAAAACAGCATGCTTATTCCTATCATTATTATTTTTAAAAAGGTATAGTGTGGTTTTCTCCCCCCACACCCCCAGCCGATTACTTATCGATCAGCAGTGTCACACACAGCCAAATTCACCAAAGACAATGGAAAATGACTGTACAACCACTTTTATTTTACCCTGCCAGTCAATCAAAACTTGCCATATGGCTTGGCCAGCTAAGCGAATCTTGCTGTCTGCCTTACCATAACTCAACTGTCCCCTCCCATACCCCCTCCTACCATATATGGAACTAAGTTTCATTTCCAGAAGCTCAGCTCCAGCCATGTGCGCAGCGGTGCCAGTATTTGACAGAGGCTTCCGAAGTTTTCCGGGGAATGGCCTTGGTCCTCGGAACCCGGAAATTCCAAACCTATGACTGGAATCCTCAGGGAATTCCAAAGTTTCCTGAGGACCGTGTTTCAGCACTAGCTGGAATTTATCATGATCTCGTGTCAGATGTGATGTCCTCTGGACCCCTAGATTAGTGGTCCTGGGGGATTTTAACATTCACGCTGACAGCGATCTTGGAGGAGCGAGGCATGAGTTCATGGCCTCCATGACAACCATGGGCCTGTCCCAAGTCATCTGTGCCCCCACACATGAGGAGGGACATACACTGGATTTGGTTTTCTGCACCGGCCTTGAGGTGAAGGATCAGTTAGTAGGAGTTAAGGGGGTGGAGCCTTTGTCATGGTCTGACCATTACCTCCTTAAGGCGTGCATCCTGCTGCGTGTCAGCCCCAAACAGAGTGCAGGGACTATTAGATCGGTCCGCCCCCGGAGATATATGGACCCGGATCGGTTCCAGAATGCTCTGGGGGAGTTTCCCCTGGACCTTGACACCCGCTCTGTCGATGATCTCGTAGCCTTCTGAAACACCTTGTTGACCGAGATCATTGACAGAGAGGCTCCAAGGCGTCCGCTGCTCTCCCGAGTCTCCCACAGGTCTCCTTCGTTTGCTGAGGGCCTGTGGTGTTTGTAGCAGGAGAGTAGGCGGTTAGAGCGATGGTGGCACCGGACTTGCAATGAGTATGATCAATCGCAGCATAAGAGCAGTTTAAAGGCCTATGCTGTGGCGGTGCAGGCATTAAAGAAGCAGTTCTTTGCTGCCCTCATTGCATCTGCAAAGTCACGTCCAGCGGAGTTTTTCTGGGTGGTGAAAGGTTTGGTCAGTCCTGCCTGCCTCCACCTGGACCTGGAGCAATCCAGTGACCGCTGTGACTGGTTTATTAAGTACTTTGTAGATAAGATCATAAGCACATAAGAACAGCCATACTGGGTCAGACCAACGGTCCATTGAGCCCAGCATCCTGTCTTGGACAGTGGCCAATCATGGGGGCCTGGGAGAAGCACCCAACAGGTCACCGTGCTATCCATTCCCTGTGGGTCATCCCCAGGCTCCTGACAGTAAAGGGTTTTGTTCCCCAATCCTATCTGGCTAATAGCTGCTAATGGACCTATCTTCCAGAAACTTGTCCAAACCTCTTTTAAANTGCAGAATGTCGCGGCCCGTCTCCTTACGGGAGCAGGTCACAGGGAGCACATGACACCAGTGCTCCGGACTCTGCACTGGCTGCCTATAAAGTACCGGGTCAGGTTCAAGATGCTGGTTTTAAGCTTTAAAGCCCTTCACGGCCTGGGTCCAGCCTATCTGCGGGATCGCCTCACTCCCCATGTACCCGTGCGACCCTTGAGATCGTCCGTGGGAGCCTTTTTGGAGGTTCCCTGGGCGAGGCAGGTGGTCACCGATGTTAGATCTTTTTCGGTGGCTGCCCCTGTGCTGTGGAATTCGCTCCCGGAGGAGGCTCGGTTGGCTCCCACCCTCCTGCTGTTTCAGCATGTATGTAAGACCTGGTGGTTTCCTCAGGCTTTTGGCGAGGGGTAGGGGTGGGGTGGGGGTGGGGATTTCCCCACATACTGTATTTTAAAATTGTTTTAAAATGTTTAATTTTGTTTTATTGAATGTTGTTCGATGTCCCGGACTGCCCTGAGGGCAGGAGGGGCAGGATATAAATTTAAAATAAATAAATAAAGTTATAGTCACACTTTACAATTGACTCTGCACTGTGTCATGCCATAGACTTTGTAAGAGGGAAGACAACACAACTGCACAAACAGTGCAACTATATGCAGAAATCCCACCAAAAGCCAGCCAACCAGCCAAGCAGACATAATTATAATAACACACACAAGAAAGAAACCAGACATTCGCACACTTATTTTTTAAAAAGGGGCACCCACTTATTTTTAAAAAAGGCATGGCACTGGTGTGGGGTTGTTCTGGTAACCTGAACAGCCCAGACAAGGGGAGCTATGCAGAGAGATCCCTCTGGCCTCATGGTGACAACAGTGAAAACAGCATGCTTATTCCTATCATTATTATTTTTAAAAAGGTATAGTGTGGTTTTCTCCCCCCACACCCCCAGCCGATTACTTATCGATCAGCAGTGTCACACACAGCCAAATTCACCAAAGACAATGGAAAATGACTGTACAACCACTTTTATTTTACCCTGCCAGTCAATCAAAACTTGCCATATGGCTTGGCCAGCTAAGCGAATCTTGCTGTCTGCCTTACCATAACTCAACTGTCCCCTCCCATACCCCCTCCTACCATATATGGAACTAAGTTTCATTTCCAGAAGCTCAGCTCCAGCCATGTGCGCAGCGGTGCCAGTATTTGACAGAGGCTTCCGAAGTTTTCCGGGGAATGGCCTTGGTCCTCGGAACCCGGAAATTCCAAACCTATGACTGGAATCCTCAGGGAATTCCAAAGTTTCCTGAGGACCGTGTTTCAGCACTAGCTGGAATTTATCATGATCTCGTGTCAGATGTGATGTCCTCTGGACCCCTAGATTAGTGGTCCTGGGGGATTTTAACATTCACGCTGACAGCGATCTTGGAGGAGCGAGGCATGAGTTCATGGCCTCCATGACAACCATGGGCCTGTCCCAAGTCATCTGTGCCCCCACACATGAGGAGGGACATACACTGGATTTGGTTTTCTGCACCGGCCTTGAGGTGAAGGATCAGTTAGTAGGAGTTAAGGGGGTGGAGCCTTTGTCATGGTCTGACCATTACCTCCTTAAGGCGTGCATCCTGCTGCGTGTCAGCCCCAAACAGAGTGCAGGGACTATTAGATCGGTCCGCCCCCGGAGATATATGGACCCGGATCGGTTCCAGAATGCTCTGGGGGAGTTTCCCCTGGACCTTGACACCCGCTCTGTCGATGATCTCGTAGCCTTCTGAAACACCTTGTTGACCGAGATCATTGACAGAGAGGCTCCAAGGCGTCCGCTGCTCTCCCGAGTCTCCCACAGGTCTCCTTCGTTTGCTGAGGGCCTGTGGTGTTTGTAGCAGGAGAGTAGGCGGTTAGAGCGATGGTGGCACCGGACTTGCAATGAGTATGATCAATCGCAGCATAAGAGCAGTTTAAAGGCCTATGCTGTGGCGGTGCAGGCATTAAAGAAGCAGTTCTTTGCTGCCCTCATTGCATCTGCAAAGTCACGTCCAGCGGAGTTTTTCTGGGTGGTGAAAGGTTTGGTCAGTCCTGCCTGCCTCCACCTGGACCTGGAGCAATCCAGTGACCGCTGTGACTGGTTTATTAAGTACTTTGTAGATAAGATCATAAGCACATAAGAACAGCCATACTGGGTCAGACCAACGGTCCATTGAGCCCAGCATCCTGTCTTGGACAGTGGCCAATCATGGGGGCCTGGGAGAAGCACCCAACAGGTCACCGTGCTATCCATTCCCTGTGGGTCATCCCCAGGCTCCTGACAGTAAAGGGTTTTGTTCCCCAATCCTATCTGGCTAATAGCTGCTAATGGACCTATCTTCCAGAAACTTGTCCAACCCTCATTTAAATTAAGCTATACTGCTGGCCTTGACCACCTCCTCTGGCAGTAAATTCCGCAACCTAATTGTACGCTGAGTGAAAAATAATAATTCTTTTGTTTGTTTTTACTCTGCCTCCTCTGAGTTTCATGGAGTGTCCCCTAGTTTTAGTACTAGTTGAGAGGGTAAATAACCATTCCCTGTTTACAAGTTCCACACCATTCATGATTTTATAGACCTCTATCATATCTCCTCTCAGCCATCTTTTTCCTAGCTGAAGAGCCCCAACCTATCAAGCCTCTCCTCATACGGGTGCTGTTACATACCCTGGATCATTTTTGTTGCCCTTCTCTGTACCTTTTCAGTTCCACTATGTCGTTTTTGAGATTGCTCGCATCCGACATGATTTCGATACCACAGTTATGCAGAGGATCATCTTGGGGCTATGGATGCTCCTTCCTGTCCTGTTTTGTATCATCAGTTTCAGATGATGTTGCCTGCCGATGTGGAGTCCTTGTTGGGATATTTTCATCCCCTTACTTGTGAACAAGATCCATGCCCATCCTGACTGGTGAAGGCCAGCCAGGAGATGTTACGGCTATTGCTGACTGGGGTGGTTAGTGCCTTCCTTTAGGAGGGCAGAGTGCCTGATTGCCTGAAAGAGGCTGTGGTTAGGCCCCTGCTCAAGAAATCATCTCTTGACACTGATGCTCCTATCAGTTATTGGCTGGTCTCTAACCTCCTCCTTTTAGGGAAGGTTATTGAATGGGCTGTGGTATGGCAGCTCCAGGAACATCTGGACTGCACCAGTTTCCTTGACCCCTCTCAGTCTGGTTTTCAGCCTGGGTATGGTACAGAGACTGCACTGGTGGCCTTGGTTGATGATCTCCGTCTGGCATTGGACCAGGGTCGTTAAACCTTACTGGTCCTGCTAGACCTTTCGGATGCATTTGACACAGTCAACAATGAGGTGTTGGTGACTAGCCTGCAGGACCGTGCCGGGATTGACGGAACTGTCTTGGACTGGTTTCGTTCATTCCTGGCCAGGAGAACTCACTGGGTGGTCTTGCGGGAGTGTACGTCTTCTCCCCGGGAACTCACGTGTGGAGTCCCTCAGGGTGCCATTCTGTCCCCCGTCTTGTTTAACATCTATAGGCAGCCATTAGGGGAGATCATGAGAGGGTTTCAGGGCATGCAGTGTCATCAGTATGCTGATGACACTCAGCTCTACCTCTCTTTTCCATCGATCCAGGCCATGCGGTCTCCTTATTTTCCCAGTGCCTGTCAGCTGTGGGGGCTTGTATGAGGTTGAGCCATCTGCAATTGAATCCTAACAAGATGGAGGTGATGTTGGTGGGCGAGGGCTTGGGGGGCTGGGGGTGGTTGAATCTCCTCTTGTTGAGGGGGTTCGCCCTCCCATGGTCTCTCAAGTGCGGAGTCTGGGCGTGCTCCTCAATTCACGGCTCAGCCTGGAATCTCAGGTTGTGGCTGTGGCGGGGAGTGCGTTTCGGCAGTTACATCTTGTCCGGCGGCTTCGGTCGTATCTTTCAGACTTCGACCTCGCCACTGTCATCCATGCCTTCATCACCTCGAGGCTAGATTACTGCAATGCACTCTACGTGGGGCTGCCCGAGAAGTTGGTCCTGCGGCTACAGCTGGTATCTCCTTACTGGGACTGGTCGCAGGGAGCACATGACACCTGTGATCCGGGCTCTGCACTGGCTGCCTATAAAGCACCGGGCTAAGTTCAAGGTGCTGGTTTTAACCTTTAAAGCCCTTCATAGCCTGGGCCCCGCTTATCTGCGGGATAGCCTCACTCCCCATGTGTCTGTGCGTCCTCTGAGATCATCCGAGGGAGTCTTTTTGGAGGTTCCCCGGGAGAGGTGGGTGGCCACGGATGTTAGATCTTTTGTGGAATTCGCTCCCAGAGGAGACTTGGTTGGCCCCCCACTCTCCTGTCATTTTGATGTTTATGTAAGACCTGGCTGTTCCACCAGGCTTTCGGTGAGGGGGGTACAGTGGGTGGGGTTGGGGTGGGGTTGTTTCCCTGCATATATGTTAATTTTTTAACTTTTAAAATTATTTTATTGTTTTATCTTTGTTGTTCACTGCCCCGGGTTGCCCTGTGGGCAGAACAGGCAGGATAGATTTTTTTTTAATGAATAAATAAAAATAAAATAAATTATTAATTATTTATATAGTACCACCAATGTGCCTGACCAATCATTAATTACAGACAGGTCCCTGCCTTGGGGGGGCTTACAATCTTGGATGAAGAAAGGAGGGAAGACAAGGGAAAGGGGAAAATCACTGAGACAGTAGCCAAGAATAGCTAGAACCAGCTCTGGGGCTATGGGCCTGTCTATTAGGTGCCTTCCAGATGTTCTCCACCATGGGGTGCTATGCATGGCATTGCCCTGGAGAATGGCAATGTCGTTGTATGGGCCAACTTGGGGTTAACATGTTTCCCATGGCCACCCCTCTATCTGTAGTGGTGGGCCACAGTGCATCCACATGGCTACCACCATTTATTGGGGTGTGCACAGGCTCTGTGCACGTTCATGTCCTCCAGGCCCATAGAGTCCCAGGAGCAATGACTAGAGCAGTCTGGGGAACAACCACATCTCGGTGGCGAGGTGAGGGTGGTGGAGCTGAGCCCCAGCTCACTTGTTGGGATTTCACATTCAATCTAGGGAGTTGTAACTGCGTGGGGGCTCCACGGAGCAACCCCGTGCTCGAGCCAGCTCCAGCCCCATCTATTTTCACCCAGGGAGAGATAGGAGATATTCATGCAGGTGAGAAGTTTCAGGTGCACATACTAAGCTTCATTACAGGAGAGAGGGAGACCCTGAATGAAAGAGTAATTGTCAGTGAGCAATCTGTGGGAAGGAGGATCTATGGAAAGCTTGGGGGAAGAGGCAGGTTTTCAAGATGGAGTTGAAGGTTGGGAGGGAGGGAGCAGAGTGTATGTGTTCAGGGAGGGCGTTCAAGCTGTAGGAGGCAGCCTTGGAGAAGAGGTGAAGATGGTTTATGGAGTAGGAGACTCTGGGGCAGATGAGTAGGAGAGATTTTCAGATGTAGCCATGGATTCACAAAACTGAATTCTAGTAGTTTGGTCCAAAATTAAATAATCAGGTTTGAAATCAATAATTGTCATTTCCTTGCTTCATCAGTTGGTTATGTATTTCAATTAGAGCTCAAACTCGGTCCTCGGAAAAATTCGGAATCCAACGGGAATTCCAGTCCTCGGTTCCGAATTTCCAATGTCCGAAGTTCCGAGTACCAAAGTCGGTTCCCAGAAAACTTCAGATGCTTCAATCGAGTAATGGCACCATTGGTCGCATGACTGGAATTATCCACACTGTTGACTCCCTAGCTTCTCTGAGCTAGGAAATAACACTTAAGAACATAAGAAATACCATACTGGGTCAGACCGACAGTCCATCTAGCCCAGCATCCTGTCTCCAAAAGTGGCCAATCACGGTAGCTTGGGAGAAGCACCCAACAGGTCACAATGGGGGATCCATTCCCTGTTGTTTCCCCCGGCTCCTGTCATGTTCCCTGATCCTGTTTGGCTAATAGCTGCTATTGGACCTATCTTCCAGAAACTTGTCCAAACCTCTTTTAAACTCAGCTATAGTACTGGCCCTTCCACAACCCAATTGCATGCTGGGTGGGAAAAAAAATATTTTCTTTAATTTGTTTTAAACTTGCCACCCATGAGTTTCATGGAGTGTCCCCTAGTTCTAGTATTAGCTGAGAGGGTAAATAACTGCTCCTTGTTATTAGTTCCACACCACTGATGATTTTATAGACCTCTCGTCTCTTCTCCAAACTGAAGAGCCCCAACCTACCAAGCCTTACTTATTTCCATATATGGTAGGAGGGGACATGGGAGGGGACAGTGGACTGATGGGTAAGCCAGCTGGCAAGTTTTGATTGGGTGGCAGGTACAAAATAAAATGAAGTGGCTGTATAACCATTTTTCTATTCTCTACTGAATTTGGCTGTGTGCGCTAGCCTGCTGATCTGTAAGTAACTGGCTTGAAAGGGGGGAGGGGGGCATGGCTGGGCAATTTTGAAGCACCCTAAAGGCCAGAGAGGGATCACTTTTGTTGCGGTTTTTGTGGGGACTGTTACTGTACTTTGTCTAAGGGTTCAACTTTGCCAAGATGTGACCGACCACTGGGACACAGGGGAGGTATATTTTCTTTCTTGTTAAAATAATATGGTTTGGGGGGGCGGGGGGGAGCTTGCCTTGCATAGGTGGGCACTGGGCAGGCACAATGGAGGTTTTTTGGAGGGGAAGTGGGTGTGAATGTCTGGTTTCTTTCTTATTATGTCTATTGGGCTGACTTTTTTGGATTTCTGCCCGCAGTTGCACTTTTGTGGGTTTGTCTTCTTGCGCGATTGTCCCACTTTTGCTAGCCTGCTTTTCTGGGCACTGCTTGGTCAGCATAATGATTTTAAAGTAGGTGCACTGCTGATGGTGGGCCCTGTTGTGGGTACTGCTGTTTTGGGTATTTTTAGCTTTCTGCACACAGTTGCACTGTTTGAGTTTGTCTTCTTGAGCGATTATCTCAGTCTTGCGAGCCCGCCTTTCTGGGCACCGCTTGGCATAATGATTTTAAAGTGGGTGCAATTTAAAATAATTAAAGGAAAAGGTTCTGATGTTACATGTTCTGGGGATTTTCGTAGTTGGAAGTTCAAAGTTCTGAATTTTGGGTCCTCGGACAAAGTGCACAATGTTGGAAGCACTCGTCCAACAATAAACAAAAATCTGTCTGCTTCCTATTTCAAAAGTGGCCCCAAAATTTCTTATTATTTTTTTTTCTTTTTCCCCAGTTGGTGTTTGTTTTACAGTTGCTGTTACAGATGCTGCACTCCAAAAAAAGGACTCGATAATTGCGGATCACTCCCTCCTGCACAGCCGACATGTATAGCTCTTCATTGCGTTTCGGATTTTTTTTTCATGTCGCTGCCTTTGTGGGTTTTCTTTTATTTCTTCTCCTTTTCTATTCCTGATGAACGATGTTGCACATAAGACATCAGCATGAAGCTTATTCAAGTCTGACAAATGAGCTGTTCAATTCTATCCCCTTGTTTAATGTTCCAAAGGAGGAAATTAGTCTTAAAACTAATGCATGTAAAACAGATCTCTTTTCTTTCTCTCTCTTTTTAAAAATATTAATTTATCCCAGTGGAAAATATCTGACGGGAGGATCTTTTCCATCTCAGAATGAAAATAAAAGTTAATTCACTGGTATGTTCCCTTTGATCAAAGATTATGACCAGGAGGGAAAAAGAAGAGAGGGGGAGTAAATTATGCAGAGAAATTTTGATAGCTAGAGAGGAAGAGATTAACAGTGCTTGATACTGTTTGTTATCACTGAATCATAGATTGGATGGATCCTCGAGGGTCATGTAGTCCAAATCCTCAGTGCTTGGATGAAGGATGAATACAGCTACAACATTCCCAACAGATGGCTGTCCGACTGCTTTTGGAAAACCTCTAGTGATGGAGAGCCTACGACCTTCCAAGGCAACATGGTCCTTGGCCAACTGTGCAAGACCATTGTTGATCTGAGCATATCATTTAGTATAAGTAGCTCTGTGGGAGATGATAGTAGTCCCCCCCTAATTTAACTACACTGCAGAAGATAATATATCTTCTTTCAGATGAACACCACCACCTTACTGAGATGGTAGCTTTCTTTGCTTATCTTATGCAAAAAATTAGGGCAAAGGAATTGGTGAGATAACATGACTGGGCCCTTGGGTTGCTACCTGGTCCGGTTGATGGTTATCGAGGTGCCCATGTTCTGTATTGTATTGTCTGGTAGTGGTAAGAGGCATGATGTGCCAATGTTATTTCATTCCATGGAATGGTTGTATTTAATTCAATTTGATTTTCTGTATGCAATGCATATTTTGTTTTTGTCATGGCCAATGGCCAGTACAATAAAAGTTATTATTATTATTATTTATAAGTAGCTCTATGGGGAGTAGAAATCGTGCCAAATAGCAGCAGGACAGTGAGACTTGTGTCACACAGTCTGAGACTGATACCACTTTCACACCTGCCACGCCCACACATATTTTGGCTGAGTGAGGGAATGCGTAAGCCAGGATATGCATGGGGTTCAGCCAGTCTGAAAGTCTCCCCCCTCCTGCCCACGTGGCTTTGCCGGCAAACACATGCAAAGATACAGAGTAGGAAATCCAGCTCTGTATTGCTGTGTGTGTTTGCCAGAAAAGTCGCACAGAGGGGCGTTCAGACTAGTTGAACCCTGCCCATATCCTCACTTGTGCATTCCCTCCCACAGCCAGGATATGTGTGGGGTGTGAGTGTGTGTGTGTGTGAAAGTGGCCCGAGTCTAGAGAGAGAGAAAAAAGGAGAGAGAGAGAAGAAGAGAGGGGAGCAGGGAAGGCGTGGGAGGGCGAAATAGGGGACAGATTCATGGACTGGAGTACGGGGGGAAATTAGCGCAGAGAGGTGGGGGGGCAAAGTTGTGAAGAGATTTATAGGTGAAGACTAGGAGCTTGTGCAGGATTCATTCAGGAAGGGGGAACCAGTGATGAGAGGAGAGGAGGGGCTGGGCGTGGTCGAAGCGACGGGCGAGGCGGATGACCCTGGCAGCAGAATTTTGGATGGAGATAAAGGGAGACAGGTGAGAGCATTCACACCCTTTTCCAAAATGGCAGCAATGCTGCCGGTGCCATTTTGGAAGAGGACATGCCAGAATGACCCCGCTGGCCATTTTGTGCATGCACATTTTTTTTTTCATTTTTTTTTTTATTTTAGTTTTGGAAAAAGGGAACATATGCATGGAACTGTCTGGCTGTCATTTGTGCATACACAGTGATTTATTTTATTTTTAAAATTGATATGGCCATTGGAACCAGAATTCATGCACACATTTTTATATTTTATTTTTTATTTTTTCAATGAAAACTGATAAAAGCAAATGACAATCATTTACTTATTCATCTTTTTTTAAAAAAAATATTACTTACTAAAACATATGGGGCTATATTCATTTTAGTAACTACAAAAAAAAAACACAAAAAACAAATTGCACGCCCCTAATTGCTGCCTCGGTAAAAATGCAACAAATGAAGATGAAGCAGATTTATTTATTTATTTATTTATTTATTTATTATAAACATTTTTGCCTTGCCCCTCTCACTCGAAAGAGACTCAGGGCGACTTATGACAAAATTCAAAAATTCAACTACAATATAAAATACATAAATATAAATCTTAAACAGAGCATGAAACATTGAAGTGATCAGTTGAAACCCTGACCCACTCCCTAACCCATACCACCCTCCCCCCCTGACCAAATTATTATTATTATTATTATTATTATTATTATTAACAAACATTTATATAGCGCCAGCAGTGTACCTGGCACTTTACAAAGTAATAAAATAGACACGGTCCCTTCCCCTAGGACTTACAATCTGAGAGACAGGAGCTGGGGGAGAGACTTAGGAAGGGGAACAGAGGGAGAGACAAGGGGTCTAACATTCATGAAGATGCGAGGTCTCAAGCGCACGTACTTGGCTTGGTTACGATGAGAGCCAGGTCTTACACCTTTGTTGAAATTTGGAGATTTGGGCTGAAGAGATTTGGGCTGAGGAGGATCTCAACTGAGAGGCCATTCTAAAATGACGTTGCGGCCACCGAGAATGCCCACCTATCTGTTTGGAACCACCAGAAACACAGGATTTCAAGGAGGGCTTTCCTGAACAACTGAAGGGTCCATAAATGGGATGAGGTGATTCTTCAGGCAAGCAGGGTCTAGTCCATTTACGGCTTTAAAGGTTAAGACCAGCACCTTTAATCAGACCTGGAAGACAATAGGCAATGCTTGGAGCGCTGGTATAATGTGCTCCCTGCCGCCCGTCCCCATCGGGAGATGGGCCGCAGCATTTTGCACTTAAGAACATAAGAACATAATAAGTGCCATACTGGGTCAAACCAATGGTCCATCTAGCCCAGCATCCTGTCTTGGACAGTGGCCAATCACGGTGGCTTGGGGGAAGCACCCAACAGGTCACAATGGGGGATCCATTCCCTGTTGTTTTCCCCCAGCTCTCTTCATGTTCCCTGATCCTGCAGCTTCTGAACCGTCACCATGGGAAACCCCACATAGAGTGCATTGAAGTAGTCTAGTCTCGAGGTGACAAATAGGTGGATGTCATGATTCTCTTTTATTGGACCAGCTGTAGCTGGTGAGATTATTCAAGTCAGACAGGGCCCTTCCTAGGCATGTTAAAAATTCAGAACTCTAGACCAATCAAATGAAAGACATATTTATACAAGAAAGCTTTCATAATCCAGCTACCATTGAGCCAACAAAAGAGATTACTCGTTCTAATCAGGTGGTCAGGCAGCTGTAGGAACATCTGGATTGCACTGGATTTCTTGATCCCACACAGTCGGGTTTTTGTTTGGGTAATGGCGCAGAGAAAGCATTGGTCCATTGGTGGATGACCTCCTTGTGGAACTGTATAGGGGTCGTATGACCCTACTAGTTCTACTGGATCTAACAGCAGCTTTTGATACTGTGAACCACGAGATGTTGGCGATCTGTCTGTGGGACCTGGCTGGGGTGGACGGAACCGTTTTACAATGGTTCTGTTCTTACCTTGTCTGTAGATCACAGCAGGTAGTTCTAGGGGACTGTACTTGGTCCCCTAGAACTTTCTCGTGTGGGGTCCCACAGGGTTCTATTTTGCCCTCTCTCATGTTTAACTTGTATATGAAGCTGCTTGGGAAGGTCGTAGACAGCTGGGGAGTTAGTTGCCATCAATATGCAGATGACACCCAGCTGTAACTATTTATCTTTTTCGTCCGACCCCGGCCCTGCCATCTCCTTGCTGTCCTGGTGTCTGGCCGCCGTGGGGGACTGGATGAGGTCAAGTCAACTGAGGCTAAATCCTGATAAGACAGAGGTGATGCTGGTAGATCAGACTAATGATCTGGGGGAGAGGAATACTTCTATTATTAGGGGTGTTCATCCTACATTGGTTCCATCTGTATGGAGCCTGGGGGTTCGCCTGGATTGGCTTCCAGGTGTTGACTGTGGCCAGAGGCGCTTTCCGCCATTTACATCTGGTGTGAAGGCTCCGACCATATGTCTCACACCTAGGTGCTAATTTATTATTTGATGAAGGAGTCATAGAGCTAAAATGGAGCTCTGGAGTGGTTTCCATCTACTTATCATTTCTATAGTGCTACTAGGCATATGCAGTGCTTTACAGACACAGATTTTTGGAGGAAGGTCCCTGCCCAGGGGGCTTATAATCTAATATGGACAAGGGTGAGGGGAACTCAGTGACAGACAGACACATACACATTTCCATTTTACAGATGGGGAACTGAGGCTGAGACTTGCCCAATGCCACACAGCAAGCTCATGGCAATGGGGGGATTCAAACCCTTGCTTCCCAGGTTCACATCCAGAACCTTATCTACTACACCACACTGGTTCTCTAGGCTGAGAAGCTGCCCAAGGCCACCCAGTGAGTTCATGGCTAGGACAGAATTTGAACCATTTCCAGAGGATCTATCCCATTTGATCCGGGTCTGATGTAACAGAGATTAGACACTAATTACAGTTGAAATGAGTAGCACCCACATTTTTGAGTAGTCTATCAGCTCTCAGTCAGAATGAGAGTACTGAGGAAGGCACTTGATTACACAACTATACTGTGTATTACCATTACCAAGTTGTTTGGGAAATGGTAAATCGGTACCAAAACTTGGAACAGTTGAAAAAATGGTATCACAACTTGGAAAGACTAGGGATGTGTGAACGCGGTTCGGATGTTCGGAGTTCGGACCGAACTCGGTCTGTTCAGACATCCAAACTGAACATCCAAACCGAACTCGAAAATGGCCGAACAGTTCGGTCATGTTTGGGTGAGTTTGGATGAGTTCGGGGATGGGAAAAATGAGACTTTGGGTGGGAAAAACGTGACTGGAAGGTGGAGGAATCTGAGGAGAAAACTTCCTGGCACCAGGGATGGAGACCAGGGGTTGTTTCAGGGCCAAATGAGACCGATACTGAAAAAAAATCTTCAAATTTGGTATGGGTATTGATAGCGCTATTTTTTACTGTTCGGCCAAGTTCAGCCGAACCGAACTCCCCCGAACCAAACAATAGAACCCGAACTCGGGTTTCAAACCGAATGACCGAATGTCCGAACATCCGAAACGCATTCTGTTTGCACATCCCTTGGAAAGACAATACTGGAAGTAAAAAAATTGTAACAAACCATAGTAAATTGGTAAATTGAGTATCCTGTCAGGTACTAATTGGGCACTGATTGGTCCCTGATGTTGCCAGGTTGAGTCAAGTACAGAGATTCTGACGGTTATACCTGTTTTGCAGGTACTTGTTTCAGCTTTAGCCACAATTCAGTCTCAGCTTCATCACAGATCCGGTCCTGAAGGAAACTAAAACTAAACTGCCTAACTGAGTCAGACCAATGGTCCATCTTAGCTCGGTATTGTCACAACATGACACGGCAGCAGGGGTTTCAAATTTGGGTCCAAATCCAGATCTTCCAGGGTCTCTGGCAGAGGCCAACCCAGTCTGCTGCCTGAGACCCCTCCAGGCCCCCAGTGGGGGCCTCCCACAGGTGTGCTACCAGGTATCCTGAGGTGGAGATGCTGGGAATTGAACCTGGGACCTTATACATACAACGCATGTGCTCTTACCACTTGAGCTATGCCCCCCCCCCCAAGAGTAGGGATATGCGCACACAGGGAGTTTGGTGTTCAGCCCATTCAGGGTTCAGTCCCCCCCAAACCATTTGGGTTCAGACTGTTTGGCCTGAATCTGTTCGGTTTCACTGAACCCATTCATGGGGGGTGGGGGAAATCTGGTTTTCCCTCCCCCGCTCCAGGCTGCACGGGTGGAAGGGGTGCCGGGGCTCACCTCCCTCCCCTGTCCAGTTTGGTAAAAAAACAAAACAAAACAAAAACCCACCCCAGGGATCAACCTACTTGGTGGTGCCAGGACTCTGCTCCTGGATCTGGCAGTGGCAGCGGCAGCAGTGGTATGTCTGACTCCGGCGGTGCTCTGGAGTGTTTCAAGCCTCTTCTAAGCCTTCTGGGAACTGAAGGAGGGCTTCCGGTCCCTCCTGGAAGGCCTAGCCCCTCCTGGAAGGCCTAGAAGAGCCCTGAAGCACTCCGGAGCGCTGCCGGAGTCAGACCTACTGTCGCTGCCGCCGGCAGACCCAAGGCCAGAGCCCTGGAACCACCAGGTAGGTCAATCCCTGGAGTGTGTGTTTTTTGTTTTTTGTTTAATTTCCCAGGCTGGGCGGGGTGGGGGAGAGGTGATCCCTGGTGCCCCTTCCACCCATGCAGCCTGGAGGGGGGGAGGGAAAACTGGGTTCCCCCCTGTCCCCTGCCCCCTGACCGAACGGGTTCAAAACCTGAACTTTGTTTGGCTGGTTTGGGTGAGGGGCAGTTCGGGTTCAGGGTGTTCACGAATGGTCTGAACACCATGAGTTCGGGCCAGACACCGAAGTCCCGAACTCTATTCACACATCCCTAGGAAAGAGCTGCTTCCAACTGTCAGTGAAGTTCCAAGGGAAGCTTGTTGAGCTCCACCTTCCCACTCCAGACTCCTCATTCCAACCTAGGGCTGAAATTAGTACCTAATTTGGTGTCCACTGGTAATATCCACATTTCCAAGTACCGTCTTGGGTATTCAATGAGCTACCTGATCAGATAACAGATACCCCCCTAAAATAGGTAATTTCTGGTACCAACGTTTTGATTTTCCAGTTACCGATCAATACATTGGGATGGAAAATCAAAGAAATCGGTAAGGAAATAAAAAATCTGTACCAGAAGTCGACATTCTGGGATCAGAAGGCAAACATTCCGGTACATCCTGAGACATCAAGTACCAAAATTGGGTTGCAAACTTGCAATTGGATTCTGGTTGGTACCCAATATTTTTGAGTGGATTTGCTTACTGGAAATTTGAACGGGTATACTCATTTTTATAGATGCTCATTTCAGCTTATTCTAATCTTTCCTCAAAAGGAGGAAGTCCTTGCAGCTGTTGTCAGGGGGAGGCAGAGATCAGAGTGATGCACAGAGATCCATTGTGCTTAAAAATCTACAGTGGATCCACTTGTACCATTTCCAAACTTTGTAGAATCTCTTCAGTTTAAAATGGATTGATTCATTTCAGTGTGTGATCACAGAGAGCTTTGGAGGGAGATAAGTGAGCCCAGGTTAAAGACTGTCTAGGTCCTCCTCAATTTGGAAGGTACAGAACATTGATGGTGGAATTGCTTTCCTCCAAGGTGTATACATCAGGGGTTTGCAATCCATGTCATTTTAATGAATTGCAAAAACGAATGAAGCCCCATTCATTTTCATAACTAATGTTCCAAAAACAGATGAATAATTGTCCTTTGCTTTCATCTGTTTTGATTCCTCCCCTCCCCGTTTTATTTATTTTTTAAAAATCACTGTGCATGCACAAAATGACTGGCATGCACTAAACGCATACTTTTAAATCTATTTTAATAAGTCAAATGAAAAATATTAAACAAAAACAATGAAAACAAATGTTTTCTTTACGAAACCCCCTGAAAACCAAGGGTTTTTTCGTAAATGAAAACGAAAACTAATACAAAACCAAATGATGTTCCTGCTTCACACCCGTAGTTTACACATCATTTCACTCTATTTTCACCTAGAAAAAGCCCTAAACATCCTGGGCCCCCGAGATATGAAAGGCTGCCTATTTTCTTTTGCAGCCTCTGAGGCCATCTGGGAGTGCCCTCCTACATGTACCATCTGTCCATCGCTAAATCCCATGCCTGCTCATCTTCCAAAGGCATTAAGGTAATGTTAGACTTTTCTATGCAGTCAGGCATTTGGCAGGCAGGGATAGGATGTGGAGAGATTTGGGATAGGGGATATTTTAACTGGTTTTATATGTGTATTTTTAAATATATGTTTTATGTATGCTAAGTCTCCCTGAGTCATTGAGGTCGGGTGGGATAAAAAAGATAGAAACAACTAACTAACTAACTAACTAATTCACAGTTTCTCTGTCATCTTGAATTTGTAAGTATGTCTGTGGATGGAATTAGGTTTGTCTGTATCTTATTCCTTCCAAGCAGTGACACTAAGAACATAAGAAATGCCAAACTGAGTCAGACCAATGGGCCACAGGTGCAGTGCTACTCCTAGAGCATCAGGGGCACTACCCCTCTTGGCCCCTGAGCCCCCATAGGTGACAATGTGTTTTAAAAAACAAAACAATACAAATTATTTATTTATTTATTTATTTATTTATTTTTGTAACTTAGACCCCGCACCCTCCTGTAACCAGCTCGGGGCGGCTTCCAACAATTCACAATATAAAACACTATAAAAACAGTTTAAAACAATCACAATATTTAAAACAAGGCAAGGAAGTTTAAAACAATAAAACAGGATGGGGGTGAAAAAACCCCATAACCCTAACCCACCCACCCACCCCCAAAGGCCTGGGTGAACAGCCAGGTTTTACAACACCGCCGGAATGACAATTGGCTTGGGGCCTACCTGACTAATTTGGACTGGAGGAAGAGAGAGGTTCTTCTCAAGAGCCTCCTCACAATGTTCGGAGCCCTCTCAAAGAACAGAAGGTTGTTGCCTTGTAAACAACGTTCTTCGCAAGGGCCCTAGGTATTGTCACAATTAGGGCATGCATGTGCAACCCAATTGTGAGAATGGGAGGAGTCATTCAAAGAAGAACCTTGTTTACAACAAGGTAGCAACCTTCTTGCCATGGAGGCTGGCCCGGACGGCTGTGGGAAGAACTCCCTTAAGGGACATTTCAAGTGAGTTTGTGGATTGGGCTGCTGGGCTGAGAGCTGGCGTGTACAGTTCCACAGAGCCCTGTGGGCTGCTGTGTTAGAAGCTGTCTGGGTGTCGGAGTCAAACATCCAGGCAGTGTGCGGCTGCGCAGCGCAGCTGAGGGCTCAGGGTGGGGCTAGGACCAGAGCGGGCTTTTTTGGTGTGTTGGGGCTGGGGATCAATGCCATTTTGTTGGTGGTTTCTGTGGGGGACATACAGAGTGAGAGTGACTCTGTCTGCTGTTACTGGCCCTGGCTGACTGCTTTTTGCTTTACCGGAGAGTGAGGAGAGGAGACTATATTGCCCGCTACCCTGCCCATCACCTGGCTGAGTCATTCAGAGCTGGGAGACACTGGCGGAAATGGGGCTGGGGGTATGGGGAGGAATGGGGTGGGCTAGGAGACACTGGGGGGAATGAGACTGAGGTGTAAGGGCAGGGATGGGACTGGCTGGGAGACACTGGGGAAAAGGGGGCAGGGGTAAGGGGGGAGAATGGGGCTGTGAAACACTGGGGAAATGGGGCTGCGACAGAACTGTGAAGCATGTTTTGCGGGACAAGTGGAACTCCTCGCTGCTGCTTTTGTTGGGTGCTAAAGATAATATGGTTGGCTTAAGATCTGGTTTGCTTTTGCTTTTGGTGTGTTTGCATGTGTACTGCTTGTTCCCCCCACCTCTTCCAAGTGCCCGAAACATGTGCAAAGGCCGTGACCGTTCTCTGAGAGCACCACTGGTCATGACTACTCTTGTTTAAAATAGGTCCCTTTCTTGGTTGTTTTCCACATAAGCTGTCTGCTTTCTGGTTTTCGGGTGGGAGACCTAGGAGCTTGGGTGAAAGGGTTTCCAGTCTTTGCTGGAATGTTCCTTGCATTTTAAAATAGCCCTGAGCCTTGCACTTTGGTGGGATGGTGTGGCAGGCTTTGTCACTAATGGCTAGTCCTTGCATGAATGCTCCCTGTCTGGATCCAGCACATGTCTCCTACATTGCAACAGAGCTGTGCAGCATGTTTTGGGGGGAAAGTGGAAATCCTCGCTGCTGCCTTTATGGTGTGCTAAGGACTGCACATAATATTGTTTCATTAAGATGGTTTGCTTTGCTTGCTGTGTGTTCACATTATTATTATTATTATTATTATTATTATTATTATTATTATTATTTAGCATTTATATAGCACGAGCAATGTACCTGGTGCTTTACAAAAAGTAAGATAGACACGGTCCTTCCTGAGAGCTTACAATTTAAACCCGGAAGCGCAAGAGAGAGAGGGGGGGGCAGGGTGGGTGACAGTCATTTGGTGAGTGCCAGTCATTTGGAGGGAGGAACAGCACCTCATCAGCACAGAAGCAGTAGCCCTAGTCCAGATTGACGAGGAGGAGGAGGAGGAGGAGGAGGAGGAGGAGGAGCCCCATCCCGACTGCCCCTGGCATGGGATGGCGTGTGCCACTGCACCATCGCTCCTTGTCCAGGGGCAGCTCGGGGAATCCCAGCAGCAGAAGGTTCACCTTTAGGAACAACAACTGATCCACCAACTTGGGCCCCAGTCTCAGGCGGTGTGGGGAGCAAATATCCCCCACCACAGAGAACACCCACTCACTGGGGACATTAGTTGATGGGCAGGACAGGATACCCTTGGCCACTTTCGACAGGACTGGCCACACGTTGGCCTTGCCGGCCTAGTAGGCCAAGGGATTGCTGCCGGGATCAATGCATGGCTCCTCCTCCAGGTAGGTCTCCACTGCTGCTGAGGCGCCATCATACTCCCTCTGGTAGCTCTCGGTGGGCACCACCTGCCCCACTGCCCTCAGCCATGCTGCTTGCCCTTTTGTACTGGGTGCTATGCTCCCCAGAGTAGCCTGCACACAAGAGGAGCTGCTTGCTCTTGTAGGGGTCCTGCTGCTGCTGCTCATCCTGCTGATGGTGCTTCTGCTACTGCTAGGACTCGGGGCAGGGATAGACCCAGATGGCTGGAAGGGGTCACTGCTCCCACTCCCACCACCCATGGGCATCCTGCTGCATGTCCCACTCTGCCTGACAGACCATCTGCACCAGCATACCATTCCAGAGGCCATAGGTTGCTGTCTCACGTGCCATGCTGCCCTTGATACTGGGGTCCAGCATGGTTGCCAGGACATGTTCCTCCTGGTGCAGGAGCTCTTCAAAGCGTGCACTCAGTCTCGCCTTCAGTTTCAGTGCCAGGTCAAGCGCCTCATCAGAGAGCTTCCTACCCTGAGGACCACAATCCCGCCCACTGAGAATCTCATCCAGGCTCCTCTTGAGACTATGGATCAGTGGGGTCACCTGACTGAGGGTGGTGGTGGAGCTGCTCATGGTCTCTGTCACGGCCAGGAATGGTGTAAGGACAAAGACCATGTGAGCTACAATCTCCCATTCCTCCATGTTGTACCCTGGAAGTGCCTCAATGTCTGTTTCCAGTTCCATCTGATGCAGGGCAGCTTTCTACTCAAGAAGCTGCTCGAGCATCAGGAAGGTGGAATTCCACCTGGTGGAGACATCCTGGATGAGCGTGTGCACCTGGGACCCTTGGTCAACCTGCTTCTACCGCAGGAGCTTGCTGCCCTTCATGCTGCAGTTGAGGAACCCCACCAGCTTCCTCCCCCATTTGACCAGGGAGCTAAGGGTGCCTGGCCCAATCCCCTTCTCTCCCAAGCCAAGAGCATCCTTCACCACAAGATTGAGGGTATGTGCAGAGCAAGAGATGCTTGCGCAGCCCCCTTCATGGACTGTCTTTATGATATTGGTCACGTTGTCCGTGACCACACACCCCTTGTGAAGGCCATGCCTGGCATGACCCATTTCCTTACCCTGGTGGCCAGGACTGTCTCGAGGCTCCTTGAGGTGTGGGAGCTGTCCATGACTTGTGCCTGAAGCAGAGCCCACCTATACCCTGCTTCAGGACCCCTCCTGCCACTGCCAAGCACTGCCTCTTGGTCCTGCCACCAGTGTGCAGTCACTGCCAGGTAGGCATGATGGGCATTTCTGGCAGACCACAGGTCAGTGGTGAAGTGGACAGTGGCCCCCCAACCCATGACAGCTGCTCCCTCACCCACTCCTTCAAAGCCCTGTAGAGCTGTGACACCACAGTCTGACTCAGGGTGGAGAGGGAAGGCAGCTTAAAGTTCGGGGCCAGGAACCCAATCAGCTACTGGAAGCCCTTGTCCTCCACAATTGACAAGGGCTGGCCATCCAGGGCTATCATTTCTGCCAACAGGCACTTCGCTTTCTTGGAAGTCAGTGCCACGGTGTCCTGCCGATGGCCTTGACAGATCCCCCCAACCCAGCTCCTCCATGGAGAACTGACGGTGCTGCTGGCAAAGCTCCTACTGATGTTCTGCCCCCATAATGCTCGTGCTGCTAGAGGCAGCAGCAGTTGGTGCAGGACACTGGCCCACTGAAAGAGCCGGGCGACTGGACGGTGCAGTCAGGAACCCACTGGCATCCACTTCCCCTACCTTCCCGCTGAGCAGCAGAGCACTGTGGCATGACTTCAGGTGCCTCTCCATTGCAGTTGTCCTAAGATTGGCGAGGCACCTGCCCACACTTCACCACCTTATTGCACAATGTGCACTGCACCTCTCTAGGATCATCTGCCCGCACCTGCTTAAAATGATCCCAGACTGAGGTTTTTTTCCCCCTCCTGCCTTGCCCATTCCGGCTGACACACTGCTGCCAGCGCTGCTGGGAGGGGGAATAATTTGTGCTTCTGGTGACACAGCTCTGGGAGGAGGCTCAGCCATCGTCTCTGATCCAGACATCTCCTCTGTGGCACTAGTGTCTGCCTCTGACTCACTGTTGATGATCACAGTCATGTCCCATCAAGGGGAGTACTGGGACCCTGAGGCTAGACTGCCCATGCCCACCATGCTGCTTGCACTCTCCCTGTGCCCCCCTTTGTAGCTGCTAGTGCTGCTGCTGCTGCTACTGCTGCTGCTGCTGCTGCTACTCCTCTCCCTACTGACATTGCCCGGGGATCGGTCCCTTCCTCTAGCAGCCGGGGTGGGATTCACCAGATCTGGACCGCTGGGGATAACCTCGACAGTGGGGGACACTGGAGGTCCTGGAGGAACATCAGAAGCAGCACCAGAACCTGCTCCAGCACCACCACCAGCAGAGACAGATGCAGCCTCAAGTCCTGCAGGCCTTCCAGTGCCCTGCGTGGCAGTGGAGGAGGGCACTGCCAGGAGGTGACGCTGAGCCGCTGAAGCCTGTTGTGCTAAAACAGGCCTGCTGAGTTTGGGGTGTGTGTGATGTGTTCTGCCTCTGGCTGCTGCTGCTGTCTGCTGCCACTCCCCTGGCACGGCCCCTCCCGCCTTTGGCACGTTCCCCATTGCCTCCCCTATGGACAGCAGACTGGCCTCTCCTTCCATTCTCCATTTCACCCTCCAAAATAATGTTTTTATGTATTTATTTTATTTTATTATTTACATTTTTTATCTAATATTATATATCTATCTATCTACACTAAATCTAACTGCTATTAACTATTCTAAATGCTATGAACTAAATGAATTATCTAATAAGTACAAAGGCCTACTCCTACAGACACTAAAATTAAATCATTAAACACTATCTCTATCACTAATCCAACTACTACAACTGTCTACTATCTCTAATCTCTCTCTCTCTCTCTCTCTCTCTCGATAGATAGATAGATAGATAGATAGATAGATAGATAGATAGATAGATAGATAGATAGATAGATAGATAGA